>MU109268.1:0-14171 GCA_012274485.2 Sinapis alba | reverse complement strand
TCAGATCGAAGACTTCAACTCCTCTCAGTTTCCTGAGTACCTTCAGGCAACTTCATTGGCTTTAGTCACTCTCAACAGCTTGGTGCAGTGAAGTAGTGTTCTACAAATTATGGACAGCAAGTCTTGGCGTTATCTCCAAAAAAGGAGGAAAGCTTAAGCATAAAGCTAGGTGTTTTCTTGGGTAAATACAGAAAATACATAAGCTGTAGACCAAAGATGTTTTTGCTGGGAAGAACTCAGAACTTACAAAGAAGAAAGATCACTTCTTTAGCATCCTCATCATTTTATCCAAGGTACTCTATACGTTTCTTTCATTTGAGAAAAAAACATGCTTTGTTTGGTGGTTATGCCTGCTGGTTTAGATAGTGAGAACGAATGTGAAGCTTTGGAATGCAACATGAGCTTTTTTGGGTTTGATAATGATGAGATTAATGGCAGCAAGTGTCTGATTTTGCTAATGCACACAAGGTGCTCGCTGATATGCCAACTAGAATATCAGATTAGTTAGAGCCATAGTTTTGGTGGTATATTGATGGGAGGCAAAGAGTGAGTAGAGTTTTGTTTAATAGGTGTGGAAGGAGAGTTCTTCATGAGACATATTGGAAGAATGAAATGTAGAAATGAAGAAGTCTAGAGTTTCATATGAAGAACATGAGAGAGAATGGAGAGGAGGAGAGTTCGAACTTCAGAGAGAGAGAGAGACAAAGAGAATAGAGAAACATAATTCCTTGTATTAATTTGGTTCTGCATACAATCCTTAATATAGGCAAGGCAATAGACATAGGACAAACATAAACAATAAAAAAAGAGACTGCAAGCTCAGACTGGCTCGGACAGTGGCAGGGCAGACTGGCCCGAACAGTGGGAGTGATAGTGACATCTCGGCTTCCTCTCTCACCCTTAGCAACACATGTGATCTCCCTTTGTTCCTTAGCTCCAACGGCCTTCTCTTCTTTATTTAAATTATTCCCAGAGCTTAGGAAGTGTCTCACTTGTTACTTGCAACCAGAAGCACACAATGCTTGCCTTAGACTCCACGTTAGTGCAGAGGAGGACCATTCGTACCCATGTACAGAACAAACTCCCTTAGATGATCCGGCTTGGTTCTCTTGCTTTCTTTCTCTTCTTCATGTTATTGATGTCTTCATGTCAACACTCCCCCTCAAGCTTGACCATAGGGACTGGTCAAGCTTGGAATCCATGAAGCATTCCCTCATTAAAACCTTTCGCTCTGCAAAACCACTTGGGACAAAAACTAAGCCAAGGAAAAAGAGTAGAACACTTCATGGAATAGGGGATTAGTGTGATGAGAGATCCACGAGTCCAAGCTTGGAATGTATGAACTCGCAGACCTTAGTACTTGCAGCCTTAGTGAAGATATCAGCCAATTGATCTTCACTCCTAGTATAGCATGGCAATATGACCTTCTGCTCTATAGCTTGCCTCACCTTATGGCAATCAACTTCTATGTGTTTAGTTCTCTCATGGAAGACAGAGTTGCTTGCAATGTGTATAGCAGCCTGATTATCACAATGCATAGTGATTGGTGTTGTAGTTTCAATCCCCAAGTCTTTAAGCAGCCCCTTGATCCAAATCAACTCACTAGTAAGCTTCCTCATGGCTCTATATTCTGCTTCAGCACTTGAACATGAAACCACCTTCTGCTTCTTGCTCTTCCAAGTTACTAAGTTGCCTCCAATGAAGGTACAATATCCAGTAGTTGATCTCCTATCAACTCTATCTCCTGCCCAATCAGCATCACAATACCCAACAATCTCAGTGCTTCTATTGCAACCCATCCATATTCCTTGACCTGGTGCCTCCCTTAGATACCTCAGAACTCTCTCAACCATGTTCCAATGGTGAATCTTTGGCGCTTGCATCTGCTGGCTGACTTGGTTCACAGCAAAACATATGTCTGGTCTTGTAATGGTTAGGTAGATAAGTTTCCCAACCATCCTCCTGTACTGTTTCACATCTCCATAGGGTTTGTCTTCAAACTCCCCCTCTCGCATCACTTTGTAGCCATCTTCAAGGGGAGTCTTGGCTGTCCTTCCACCTAGATCACCTGCCTCATTCAATAGATCAAGTGTGTACTTTCTTTGGGATAAGAACAGCCCCTCTTTAGATCGGCATATCTCAATCCCTAGAAAGTACTTAAGCTCTCCCAAATCTTTAATATCAAAAGAGGATTTAAGAAAGGCTTTGGTGGAGGAGATACCTTCCTTATTGCTTCCTGTGATGATAATGTCATCAACATAGATCAGAATGACTACTATGCCTTGTTGGCTGGTGAGAGTGAAAAGCGTGTGGTCTGCTTCAGACTTGATGAACCCTTTCCCATTGAGAGTGGTGCTTAGCTTATGGTACCATGCTCTTGGTGATTGTTTTAGTCCATAGATGGCTTTCTTCAATCTCAATACATTCCCTGGTTTGACAAGATGTTCCATACCAGGAGGTGGTCTCATATAGACCTCATCTTCTAATTCACCTTGTAGGAATGCATTCTTGACATCCATTTGCCATAGATCCCATTCCAAGTTTACTGCCAATGATAGAACAATCCTGATGGTGTGTAGCTTAGCTACTGGTGCAAATGTGTCAAGATAGTCTTCTCCATAGACTTGAGTGTACCCTCTTGCAACCAACCTTGTCTTCTTCCTTTCTGGTTTCCCATTGGCCAGATACTTGATGGTGAATATCAGCCGGCTTGTGACTGCTTTCTTGCCTTTGGGAAGCTCAGCTTCAAACCAAGTGTCATTCCTGATCATGGCATTGACCTCATCTCCAACTGAGTCTCTCCATTCATCCAGTTCCATAGCTTCTTCATAGGATTTTGGAATGTACTCTTGATCAATGCTAGTAATGAAGGCTTGATGTTCCTTGGGGTAATAGGCAAGCGAGCATGTTGCTTGAGTTGGATGTGCCACTGCTTGGCTATTGAAGTACACCCTTGTGTTGATCCAGTTAGATGGATGTTTCTTCAGTCTTGTGCTTCTCCTAAGCGGCTGAATTTCTTCTATATGATCTTCTCCATTAGACTCAGCCTCATCTTGTTGTCCTGATGGCTCATGTTGTTGGCTTTCTTCCTGATCCTGAACCTCTTGCTCTTGACCAGTGTGAGAGTCTTCTTGATTTGAATCCTCTTGATTCCCCCCTTCAGGATTAGGATGAACAGCTTCTTCATCCACATCCTCAACAGTTTCTGGACTTGTATTAGCTTCTGGACCAGTACCACCAGTAGCTCTTTCCTCTCTTGTCATATTAATGCCAAGATTCTCCATAATACGCCTCAGATTATTTGCCCTATCCGAGGTTCCTTGAGGAAGGTCTTTGAGATTTTCCCAATTCTTCTCCTCATAATACCCTCTGGATTCCACAAATTTGACATCCCTAGAGACTAACACCCTCCTGGTTTCTGGAGCATAGCATTTGTACCCCTTTTGAGTAGTAGAGTAGCCTATGAACACAGCCTTAGTACTTCTTGCCTCAAGTTTGTTTCTATGTTCACCTGGCTGCAAAACATAGCACAAACACCCAAATACCCTTAAGTGATCAATAGGGGGTTTTCTTTTGTTCAATACCTCATATGGAGTGTGGTCATCAAGGATTCTTGTTGGAGTCCTATTGATCAGGTAGCATGCTGTCATCACAGCATCACTCCAGAATCGTTTAGGCATGTTTGTGTAGAACATCATGGATCTTGCCACCTCCATTAGATGTCTATTCTTCCTCTCAGCCACACCATTTTGTTGTGGTGTGTATGGACAGCTGGTTTGATGTAATATCCCATGTTTGGCTAGATGGTTTTTGAATGCTAAGCTTGTATACTCCCCCCCATTATCTGACCTGAACACTTTGATCTTGACATTAAAATGGTTAGTTATGTAGTTCTGGAAGTTAATGAAAGCATCTAACACCCTATCTTTGGTTTGAATCATAGTTAACCAAGTATATTTCGATTTTTGATCTATGAAAGTAACAAAGTATTTATGATTCTCCCTAGAAATGCATGGAGCAGTCCAGACATCAGAATGTATAAGATCAAAGCAATTTTCATAGATAGTGGATGACTTAGGGAAAACACTCTTGCAATGTTTGCCAAGGATACATGCTTCACAGCCATCATTTTTAAACAAAATATCAGGAAGTAACAGGTTCAATGCACGAGCATGGGGATGGCCTAGCCTAGCATGCCATAATACATCATAATCTAAAACAGAACTTGAACTAAAAGCAGTAGATAGATTTGGATCAGCCTTGATGTCTTCAAGTAGGTACAAGTCCTCCTTTGTAACACCTTTGCCAATCAACTTAAGAGTCTCAATATCCTGAAACACAACTTCATTAGGACTGAAGATCACATTACAATTTAAATCAGTAGTGGCTCTTTTAACAGATAGTAGATTAGATGCAAAGGTTGGCATGTAAAAGGCTTTAGTGTCTTTCTCAAACAGCCTAAGGGTTCCTACACCTTTAATTGGTATTTTATCTCCATTTGCAATCATAACATTACCCAATATAGGCTTAATATCACTGATTAACTTAGCATCACTAATCATATGGTGGGAGGCTCCTGAGTCTATAACTAGGGGTTTATCATTACTAGGAGCAGACCTTGAGCTAGAAGTGATAAAAGCATTAGGCAGTTTATATGATGCATTAAGGGAGAAACCGAGAGTGTTACCAGACTCCTTGAGTGCTTTGATGAGAGCATCAAGGTCAGACCTCTTGATAGGCTCATCTTGTGGAGTTCTCACAGCTGGACAACCACTGAAGGTCAGAGCCTTTCCCTCACCAGCAGCCATGTTGCGCTTAGGAGTAGATGGTTCTCCCACGTCACTAGAGAAGTGGGCTCTTGCATCAGCATAAGGTGTCCTGAATTTCTGAGGCTTGAGGTGTGGGTGGAGGATCCAGCACTTGTCCTTGCCATGACCCTTCTTCTTGCAATGATCACACACCCAAATCTTCTTCTCTTCTGGTTTGTAAAAACCTTTGTTAGCCACCCCTTCTTCTCTTTTGTTCTCGGCACCCTCAGCTTGTTTTGCCATGATGAGTTCTCCTTTTCTTCCAAAGAGACCCACAGAACCTTGCTTCTTTTGAATTAGAGCACACACTTCTTCTAGAGATGGCAGTTCATGACCCCTTAGAATGTGCTTGATTAGATCATTATAACCAGAGTTGAGAGTGAATAGCAAAGCAAAGACTTTGTCTTGTTCTCTCCTTTCATTAAGCACATCTGGATCCACTGTCCCTGGCCTCAGCATCTCTAGCTCAGCCCACAAGGACATGAACTTTCCAAAATGCCTATCAAAGTCAGTATTGATGAATCCCTTATGATGAGATCCTTTTTGTCCCTGATTCTTTGAAGGATGATCTGATGGTTTGAGAGAGTTATGGGTTGATTTCAGATGATGATGGATGGATTGAATGGATGATCTTCATAAATGATCTATGGAATGATCAAATCTTGTGTAGATGAGTCTAGGATCAAGAGAATGAACTCTGTTTGTGATAAAAGACAAGTTTTGCTTGCAGAGAATGAACTCCTAGCAATCTATGTTAAAGGATGAACAAAGGATTCACAGATTTTAGAGAGAGTTTTTGATAAAAAGAGTGAATATTACTTTCTGAAACAAAAGATAGTTTAAGTAGAGAAGAAGAAATTGAAAAGTCCTAAACTTCTAGAAAAATTAGAAAAACTTAATTAAAACTAAAATTGTCTTAAAAACTGAATAATTATTTATTTTGGGTGATTCCTTGACTTGAATTTCGACCTGATTTGGTTCTGGCTCATACTAAACCAAGCAAGACATTGCTTCCTTCAATTTCTTGGTTTATGATCTTCTCGTGGGCTGAGAAAAGTTCAAACTCATCCATGAGTCTGATCACATATTTTACAGTTTGTTTGACATGTTCTTCATTGTAACTTGAGTGAGAAATAAGCTCAGCATGCTCCATTCCAACCTTAGATTCATCTTCAAGTCTTCCATTCAGCCATCCCGGTTTATCCTTTGTTGAATAGTCAACTGGCTAAACCATGGTTGCATCAAGTATCCTCTTGACTAAGAGTATTAATAGCCCTCTTGACTTCAAACACCCTACAGATATTAGACTGGTTTCCATACACCTTATTGAGTGTATCCCACAGCTCCTTGGAAGTTTCACAGTAGGAGTAAGCTTCCAAGATAGAGGCTTCAAGGCTGTTTTGAATAATGGACAGCACCATGAGGTCCTCCTGACCTCTCTTCTTGCCGCCAACATCAGCAACCATAACTTCTTTACCATCCTCTCCTAGAATGGTCTTCTTTGGGTTCTTGCCTTCTTCAACAACCTCCCAGAGTCCTCTGCCCCCAAGAGCAGTCTTAGCAAGTCTAGCCCACAGTAGATAATTAACACCCTTGAGAGTAACAGGAATCATCACCATTTTTGAATTTTCAGCCATATCCATCAAGAACAGAGTATGAACACTCAAGAACAGCCCAAGAACAGAGTAAGAAACAGGGGATTTCGAAAAAAATAAAAACTGAATCAGAGTATATAGAACAGAGATTTGCGGAAGTGATATAGAATAAGTAGAGAAAATGAAGAATAAGACTGGTTTCAGGAGCTAGCAGGCTCTGATACCATGTAGAAATGAAGAAGTCTAGAGTTTCATATGAAGAACATGAGAGAGAATGGAGAGGAGGAGAGTTCGAACTTCAGAGAGAGAGAGAGAGACAAAGAGAATAGAGAAACATAATTCCTTGTATTAATTTGGTTCTGCATACAATCCTTAATATAGGCATGGCAATAGACATAGGACAAACATAAACAATAAACAAAGAGACTGCAAGCTCAGACTGGCTCGGACAGTGGCAGGGCAGACTGGCCCGGACAGTGGGAGTGATAGTGACATCTCGGCTTCCTCTCTCACCCTTAGCAACACATGTGATCTCCCTTTGTTCCTTAGCTCCAACGGCCTTCTCTTCTTTATTTAAATTATTCCCAGAGCTTAGGAAGTGTCCCACTTGTTACTTGCAACCAGAAGCACACAATGCTTGCCTTAGACTCCACGTTAGGGCAGAGGAGGACCATCCGTACACATGTACGGAACAAACTCCCTTAGATGATCCAGTTTGGTTCTCTTGCTTTCTTTCTCTTCTTCATGTTATTGATGTCTTAATGTCAACACTAATCAAACCAGGATGAATCACTATGTAAGAAGCTTGATTTGGAACCATTATTCAGTGGAGGGTATCCATGAAGTTGAATAAATCCCAAAGGAGTTATGTTTAAGAAGTTATTCCACTTTCTAATCAGGATATCCATGTCTAGCCTGTTTGAACATATGGCAAGTTCTTCAAGCTTCTAATCAAACCAGAATGAATCACTATGTAAAAAGCTTGATTTGGAACCATTAATCAATGGAGAGTATTTCATGAAGTTAAATAAATCCCATAGGAGTTATGTTGAATAACTTATTCCACTTTCTAATCAGGATATCCATGTTTAGCCTGTTTTGACATATGGCAAGTTCTGCAAGCTTCTAATCAAACCAGGATGAATTACTATGTAAGAAGCTTGATTTGGAACCATTATTCAGTGGAGAGTATCCAAGAAGTTGAATAAATCCCAAAGGAGTTATATTTAAGAAGTTATTCCACTTTCTAATCCGGATATCCATGTTTAGCCTGTTTGGACATATGGCAAGTTCTTCAAGCTTCTAATCAAACCAAGATGAATCACTATGTAAAAAGCTTTTTTGGAACCATTAATCAATGGAGATTCTTTCATGAAGTTGAATAAATCCCATAGGAGTTATGTTGAAGAAGTTATTCCACTTTCTAATCAAGATATTCATGTTTAGCCTGTTTGGACATTTGGCAAATTCTTCATGCTTCTAAACAAACCAAGATGAATCACTATGTAAGAAGGTTGATCTGGAACCATTATTCAGTGGAGAGTATCCATGAAGTTAAATCAATCCCAAAGGAGTTATTTTTAAGAAGGTATTCCACTTTCTAATCAGGATATCCATGTTTAGCATGTTTGGACATATGGCAAGTTCTTGAAGCTTCTAATCAAACCAGGATGAATAACTATGTAAGAAGCATGATTTGGAAAAATTATTCAGTGGAGAGTATCCATGAAGTTGAATAAATACCAAAGGAGTTATGTTTAAGAAGTTATTCCACTTTCTAATCAGGATATTCATGTTTAGCCTGTTTGGACATATGGTAAGTTCTTGAAGCTTCTAATCAAACCAGGATGAATCACTACGTAAGAAGCTTGATTTGGAACCATTATTCAGTGGAGAGTATCCATAAAGTTGAAGGAATCCCAAAGGAGTTATGTTTAAGAAGTTATTTCACTTTCTAATCAGGATATCCATGTTTAGCATGTTTGGACATATGGCAAGTTCTTTAAGCTTCTAATCAAAACAGGATCAATCACTATGTAAGAAGCTTGATTTGGAACCATTATTCAGTGGATAGTATCCATGAATTTGAATAAATCCAAAGGATTTATGTTTAAGAAGTTATTCCACTTTCTAATCAGGATATCCATGTTTAGCCTGTTTGGACATATGACAATTCTTGTAGCTTCTAATCAAACCAGGATGAATCACTATGTAAAAAGCTTAATTTGGAACCATTATTCAGTGGAGATTCTTTTGTGAAGTTGAATAAATCCCATAGGACTTATGTTGAATAACTTATTTGTAACATCCCGAGTTGTGATATATGGAAAGGCTTAAGAGAATTGATTTGGCTACCTATGTCACCAAAGTGCACTTACCTTTTCGGGAGCACATCAGTTTAGAACTTCAGAGTTAAGCGTGCTTGAGCTGGAGTAGTCTAAGGATGGGTGACCTATCGAGAAGTGATTCGTGATACCGTGTGAGTGAGGCCAAAACACAGAGAAAGGTCATGTGGTGATTGCAGGGTCAGTAAACAATGATTTCGAGCCTTGGAAAATTAACGGACCGACCGTTGGAACGGGATGGGGCCCACGGGCCGAGAGAGCGGGCGTGGGTGGCCCATTAGCTGTGGGCGGTTGGGGCGTTACAAGTGGTATCAGAGCTGGTTAGCCATCTCGGTTCTGACCCGAGAGCGTCTTGAGACCTATCGTGGAGCGCAACGAGGGCGTTGCGTTCTCTGAGAGGGGGTGAATTGTAACATCCCGAGTTGTGATATATGGAAAGGCTTAAGAGAATTGATTTGGCTACCTATGTCACCAAAGTGAACTTACTTTTTCGGGAGCACATCAGTTTAGAACTCCAGAGTTAAGCGTGCTTGAGCTGGAGTAGTCTAAGGATGGGTGACCTATCGGGAAGTGATTCGTGATACCGTGTGAGTGAGGCCAAAACATGGAGAAAGGTCATGTGGTGATTGCAGGGTCAGTAAACAATGATTTCGAGCCTTGGAAAATTAACGGACCGACTGTTGGAACGGGATGGGGCCCACGGGCCGAGAGAGCGGGCGTGGGTGGCCCATTAGCTGTGGGCGGTCGGGGCGTTACATTATTCCCCTTTCTAATCAGGATATCCATATATAGCCTGTTTGGACATATGGCAAGTTCTTCAAGCTTGTAATCAAACCCGGATGAATCACTATGTGAGAAGCTTGATTTGGAACCATTATTCAGTGGAGAGTATCCATGAAGTTGAATAAATCCCAAAGGAGTTATGTTTAAGAAGTTATTCCACTTTCTAATCAGGATATCCATGTTTAGCCTGTTGTGACATATGACAAGTTCTTCAAGCTTCTAATCAAACCAGGATGAATCACTATGTAAAAAGCTTTATTTGGAACCATTAATTAATGGAGAGTCTTTCATGAAGTTGAATAAATCCCAAAGGAGTTATGTTTAAGAAGTTATTCCACTTTTAATCAGGATATCCATGTTTAGCCTGTTTTGACATATGGCAAATTCTTCAAGCTCCTAATCAAACCAGGATGAATCACTATGTAAGAAGATTTATTTGGAACCTATTCAGTGGGGAGTCTTTTATGAATTTAAATAAACCCCATAGGAGTTATGTTTAAGAAGTTATTCCACTTTCTTATCAGGGTATCAATGTTTAGTATGTTTGGACATATGACAAGTTCTTGAAGCTTCTAATCAAACCAGGATGAATCACTATGTAAAAAAATTGATTTGGAACTAATATTCAATAAAGAGTCTTTCATAAAGTTAAAGAAATCCCATAGGAGTTATGTTTGGAACTATTATGGCAAGTTCTTAAAGCTCCTAATCAAACCAGGATGAATCACTATGTAAGAAGATTTATTTGGAACCATAATTCTGTGGAGAGTATCCATGAAGATGAAAAAATCCCAAAGGAGTTATGTTTAAGAAGTTATTCCACTTTCTAATCAGGATATCCATGTTTAGCATGTTTTGACATATGGCAAGTTCTGCAAGCTTCTAATCAAACCAGGATGAATTACTATGTAAGAAGGTTGATTTGGAACCATTATTCAGTGGAGAGTATCCATGAAGTTGAATAAATCCCACAAGAGTTATGTTTAAGAAGTTATTCCACTTTCTAATCAGGATATCCATGTTTAACATGTTTGGACATATGGCAAGTTCTTGAAGCTTCTAATCAAACCAGGATGAATCACTATGTAAGAAGCTTTATTTGGAACCATTATTCAGTGGAGAGTATCCATGAAGTTGAATCAATCCGAAGGGAGTTATGTTGAAGAAGTTATTCCACTTTCTATTCAGGATATCCATGTTTAGCCTGTTTGGACATATGGCAAGTTGTTCAAGCTCCTAATCAAACCAGGATGAATCACTATGTAAGAAGATTTATTTGGAACCATTATTCAGTGGAGAGTATCCATGAAGTTGAATAAATCCCAAAGGACTTATGTTTAAGAAGTTATTCCACTTTCTAATCAGGATATCCATGTTTAGCCTGTTTTGACATATGGCAAGTTCTGCAAGCTTCTAATCAAACCAGGATGAATTACTATGTAAGAATCTTGATTTGAAACCATTATTCAGTGGAGAGTATCCATGAAACTGAATAAATCCTAAAGGAGTTATGTTTAAAAAGTTATTCCACTTTCTAATCAGGATATCCATGTTTAGCATGTTTGGACATATGGCAAGTTCTTTAAGCTTCTAATCAAACCAGGATGAATCACTATGTAAGAAGCTTGATTTGGAACCATTATTCAGTGGAGAGTATCCATGAAGTTGAATCAATCCAAAGGGAGTTATGTTTAAGAAAATATTCCACTTTCTAATCTGGATATCCATGTTTATTCTGTTTGGACATATGGCAAGTTCTTCAAGCTTCTAATCGAACCAAGATTAATCACTAGGTAAAAAGCTTTATTTGGAACCATTAATCAATGGAGATTCTTTCATGAAGTTGAATAAATCCCATAGGACTTATGTTGAAGAAGTTATTCCACTTTCTAATCAGGATATTCATGTTTAGCCTCTTTGGACATATGGAAAATTCTTCATGCTTCTAAACAAACCAAGATGAATCACTATGTAAGAAGCTTGATCTGGAACCATTATTCAGTGGAGAGTATCCATGAAGTTGAATCAATCCTAAAGGAGTTATGTTTAAGAAGTTATTCCACTTTCTAATCAGGATATCCATGTTTAGCATGTTTGGACATATGGCAAGTTCTTCAAGCTCCTAATCAAACCAGGATGAATCACTATGTAAGAAGATTTATTTGGAACCATTATTCAGTGGAGAGTATCCATGAAGTTTAATAAATCCCAAAGAAGTTATGTTTAAGAAGTTATTCCACTTTCTAATCAGGATATCCATGTTTAGCATGTTCTGACATATGGCATGTTCTGCAAGCTTCTAATCAAACCAGGATGAATTACTATGTAAGAAGCTTGATTTGGAACCATTATTCAGTGGAGAGTATCCATGAAGTTGAATCAATCCCAAAGGAGTTATGTTTAAGAAGTTATTCCACTTTCTAATCAGGATATCCATGTTTAGCCTGTTGTGATATATGGCAAGTTCTTCAAGCTTCTAATCAAACCAGGATGAATCACTATGTAAAAAGCTTTATTTGGAACCATTAATCAATGGAGAGTCTTTCATGAAGTTGAATAAATCCCAAAGGAGTTATGTTTAAGAAGTTATTCCACTTTTAATCAGGATATCCATGTTTAGCCTGTTTTGACATATGGCAAATTCTTCAAGCTCCTAATCAAACCAGGATGAATCACTATGTAAGAAGATTTATTTGGAACCTATATTCAGTGGGGAGTCTTTTATGAATTTAAATAAACCCCATAGGAGTTATGTTTAAGAAGTTATTCCACTTTCTTATCAGGGTATCCATGTTTAGTCTGTTTGGACATATGACAAGTTCTTGAAGCTTCTAATCAAACCAGGATGAATCACTATGTAAAAAAATTGATTTGGAACTAATATTCAATAAAGAGTCTTTCATAAAGTTAAAGAAATCTCATAGGAGTTATGTTTGGAACTATTATGGCAAGTTCTTAAAGCTCCTAATCAAACCAGGATGAATCACTATGTAAGAAGATTTATTTGGAACCATAATTTTGTGGAGAGTATCCATGAAGTTGAAAAAATCCCAAAGGAGTTATGTTTAAGAAGTTATTCCACTTTCTAATCAGGATATCCATGTTTAGCTTGTTTTGACATATGGCAAGTTCTGCAAGCTTCTAATCAAACCAGGATGAATTACTATGTAAGAAGCTTGATTTGGAACCATTATTCAGTGGAGAGTATCCATGAAGTTGAATAAATCCAACAGGAGTTATGTTTAAGAAGTTATTCCACTTTCTAATCATGATATCCATGTTTAACATGTTTGGACATATGGCAAGTTCTTGAAGCTTCTAATCAAACCAGGATGAATCACTATGTAAGAAGCTTGATTTGGAACCATTATTCAATGGAGAGTATCCATGAAGTTGAATCAATCCGAAGGGAGTTATGTTGAAGAAGTTATTCCACTTTCTATTCAGGATATCCATGTTTAGCTTGTTTTGACATATGGCAAGTTCTGCAAGCTTCTAATCAAACCAGGATTAATTACTATGTAAGAAGCTTGATTTGGAACCATTATTCAGTGGAGAGTATCCATGAAGTTGAATAAATCCCAAAGGAGTTATGTTTAAGAAGTTATTCCACCTTCTAATCCGGATATCCATGTTTATCATGTTTGGACATATGGCAAGTTCTTCAAGCTTCTAATCAAACCAAAATGAATCACTAGGTAAAAAGCTTTATTTGGAACCATTAATCAATGGAGATTCTTTCATGAAGTTGAATAAATCCCATAGGAATTATGTTGAAGAAGTTATTCCACTTTCTAATCAGGATTTCCATGTTTAGCCTGTTTGGACATATGGCAAGTTCTTCATGCTTCTAAACAAACCAAGACAAATCACTATGTAAGAAGCTTGATCTGGAACCATTATTCAGTGGAGAGTATCCATGAAGTTGAATCAATCCCAAAGGAGTTATGTTTAAGAAGTTATTCCACTTTCTAATCAGGATAATCATGTTTAGCCTGTTTGGACATATGGCAAGTTCTTTTAGCTTCTAATCAAACCTGGATGAATCACTATGCAAGAAGCTTGATTTGGAACCATTATTCGGTGGAGAGTATCCATGAAGTTGTATCAATCTCAAAAAAGTTATGTTTAAGAAGTTATTCCACTTTCTAATCAGGATATTCATGTTTAGCCTGTTTGGACATATGGTAAGTTCTTGAAGCTTCTAATCAAACCAGGATTAATCACTACGTAAGAAGCTTGATTTGGAACCATTATTCAGTGGAGAGTATCCATAAAGTTGAATGAATCCCAAAGGAGTTATGTTTAAGAAGTTATTCCACTTTCTAACATGGATATCAATGTTTAGCATATTTGGACATATGGCAAGTTCTTCAAGCTTCTAACCAACCTAGGATGAGTGATTATGTAAAAAGCTTGATTTGGAACCATTATTCAGTGAAGAGTATCCATGAAGTTGAATAAATCCCAAAAGAGTAATGTTTAAGAAGTTATCCCACTTTCTAATCATGATATCCATGTTTAGCCTGTTTGGACATATGGCAAGTTCTTCAAGCTCCTAATCAAACCAGGATGAATCACTATGTAAGAAGATTTATTTGGAACCATTATTCAGTGGAGAGTATCCATGAAGTTGAATA
>MU109267.1:3490-17922 GCA_012274485.2 Sinapis alba | reverse complement strand
AATCAGGATATCCATGTTTAGCCTGCTTGGACATATGGCAAGTTCTTCAAGACTCCAACCAAACCAGGATGAATCAATATGTAAGAAGCTTGATTTGGAACCATTAATCAGTGGAGAATGTCGATGAAGTTGAATAAATATCATAGGAGTAATGTTGAAGAAGTTATTCCACTTTCTAATCAGGATATCCATGTTTAGCCTGTTTGGACATATGGCAAGTTCTACATGCTTCTAATAAAACCATGATCAGTCGATATGTAAGACGCTTGATCTGGAACCATTAACCAGTGGAGTGTCTCCATGAAGTTGAATAAATATCATAGGAGATATGTTGAAGAAGTTATTCCACTTTCTAATCAGGATTCCACTTTCTAATCAGGATATCCATGTTTAGCCAGTTTGGACATATGGCAAGTTCTTCAAGATTCCAACCAAATGATAATGAACCAATATGTAAGAAGCTTTATTTGGAACCATTAATAAGTGTAGCTAGTCCATGAAGTTGAATAAATATCATAGGAGTTATGTTGAATAAGTTATTCCACTTTCTAATCAGGATATCCATGTTTAGCCTGTTTGGACATATGGCAAGTTCTTTAAGATTCCAACCAAACCAGGATGAACTAATATGTAAGAAGCTTGATTTGGAACCATTAATCTGTGTATAGTGTCCATGAAGTTGAATAAATATCATAGGAGTTATGTTGAAGAAGTTATTCTACTTTCTAATTAGGATATCCATGTTTAGCCTGTTTGGACATATGGCAAGTTCTTCATGATTCCAACCAAACCAGGATGAACTAATATGTAAGAAGTTTTATTTTGAACCATTAATCAGTGTATAGTGTCCATGAAGTTGAATAAATATCATAGGAGTTATGTTGAAGAAGTTATTCCACTTTCTAGTAAGGATATCCATGTTTAGCCTGTTTGGACATATGGCAAGTTCTTTAAGATTCCAACCAAACCAGGATGAACCAATATGTAAGAATCTTGATTTGTAACCAATATTAAGTGTAGAGTATCCATGAAGTTGAATAAATATCATAGGAGTTATGTTGAAGAAGTTATTCCACTTTCTAATCAGGATTTCCATGTTTAGCCTGTTTGGACATATGGCAAGTTCTTTAATATTCCAACCAAACCAGGATGAACCAATATGTAAGAAGCTTGATTTGGAACCATAAATCAGTGTATAGTGTCCATGAAGTTGAATAAATATCATAGGAATTATGTTGAAGAAGTTATTCCACTTTCTAATCAGGATATCAATGTTTAGCCAGTTTGGACATATGGCAAGTTCTTCAAGATTCCAACCAAACCAGGATGAACCAATATGTAAGAAGCTTGATTTTAAACAATTAATAAGTGGAGAGTGTCCATGAAGTTGAATAAATATCATAGGAGTGATGTTAAAGAAGTTATTCCACTTTCTAATCAGGATATCCATGTTTAGCCTTTTTGGACATATGGCAAGTTCTTCAAGATTCCAACCAAACCAGGATGAATCGATATGTAAGAAACTTGATTTGGAACCATTAATCAGTGTAGAGTGTCCATGAAGTTAAATAAATATCATAGGAGTTATGTTGAAGAAGTTATTCCACTTTCTAATTAGGATATCCATGCTTAGCCTGTTTGGACATATGACAAGTTCTTCATGCTTCTAATCAAACCATGATCAATCGATATGTAAGAAGCTTGATTTGGAACCAATAATCAGGGGAGTGTCTCCATGAAGTTGAATAAATATTATAGGAGTTATGTTGAAGAAGTTATTCCACTTTCTAATAGGGATATCCATGTTTAGCCTGCTTGGACATATGGCAAGTTCTTCAAGACTCCAACCAAACCAGGATGAATGAATATGTAAGAAGCTTGATTTGGAACCATTAATCAGTGGAGAGTATCCATGAAGTTGAATAAATATCATAGGATTTATGTTGAAGAAGTTATTCCACTTTCTAATCAGGATATCCATGTTTAGCCTGTTTGGACATATGGCAAGTACTTCATGCTTCTAACTTAACCATGATCAATCGATATGTAAGAAGCTTGATCTGGAACCAATAACAAGTGGAGTGTCTCCATGAAGTTGAATAAATATCATAGGAGATATGTTGAAGAAGTTATTCCACTTTCTAATCAGGGTTCCACTTTCTAATCAGGATATCCATGTTTAGCCCGTTTGGACATATGGCAAGTTCTTCAAGATTCCAACCAAACCAGGATGAACTAATATGTAAGAAGCTTGATTTGGAACCATTAATCTGTGTATAGTGTCCATGAAGTTGAATAAATATTATAGGAGTTATGTTGAAGAAGTTATTCAATTTTCTAATTAGGATATCCATGTTTAGCCTGTTTGGACATATGGCAAGTTCTTCATGATTCCAACCAAACCATGATGAACTAATATGTAAGAAGTTTGATTTGGAACCATTAATCAGTGTATAGTGTCCATGAAGTTGAATAAATATCATAGGAGTTATGTTGAAGAAGTTATTCCACTTTCTAATCAGGAATGTCTCCATGTTTAGCATGTTTGGACATATGGCAAGTACTTCATGCTTCTAATCAAACCATGATCAGTCGATATGTAAGACGCTTGATCTGGAACCATTAACCAGTGGAGTGTCTCCATGAAGTTGAATAAATATCATAGGAGATATGTTGAAGAAGTTATTCCACTTTCTAATCAGGATTCCACTTTCTAATCAAGATATCCATGTTTAGCCAGTTTGGACATATGGCAAGTTCTTCAAGATTCCAACCAAACCATAATGAACCAATATGTAAGAAGCTTTATTTGGAACCATTAATAAGTATAGATAGTCCATGAAGTTGAATAAATATCATAGGAGTTATGTTGAAGAAGTTATTCCACTTTCTAATCAGGATATCCATGTTTAGCCAGTTTGGACATATGTCAAGTTCTTCAAGATTCCAACCAAACCAGGATGAATCAATATGTAAGAAGCTTGATTTAAAACCATTTATCATTGTAGAGTGTCCATGAAGTTAAATAAATATCATAGGAGTTATGTTGAAGAAGTTATTCCACTTTCTAATCAGGATATCCATGTTTAGCCTGTTTGGACATATGGCAAGTTCTTCATGCTTCTAATCAAACCATGATCAATCGATATGTAAGAAGCTTGATCTGGAACCAATAACCAGTGGAGTGTCTCCATGAAGTTGAATAAATATCATAGGAGATATGTTGAAGAAGTTATTCCACTTTCTAATCAGGGTTCCACTTTCTAATCAGGATATCCATGTTTAGCCCGTTTGGACATATGGCAAGTTCTTCAAGATTCCAACCAAACCAGGATGAACTAATATGTAAGAAGCTTTATTTGGAACCATTAATCTGTGTATAGTGTCCATGAAGTTGAATAAATATCATAGGAGTTATGTTGAAGAAGTTATTCAACTTTCTAATTAGGATATCCATGTTTAGCATGTTTGGTCATATGGCAAGTTCTGCATGATTCCAAACAAACCAGGATGAACTAATATGTAAGAAGTTTGTTCTGGAACCATTAATCAGTGTATAGTGTCCATGCAGTTGAATAAATATCATAGGAATTATGTTGAAGAAGTTATTCCACTTTCTGATCAGGATATCCATGTTTAGCCTGTTTGGACATATGTCAAGTTCTTCAAGATTCCAACCAAACCAGGATGAACCAATATGTAAGAATCTTGTTTGTAACCATTATTAAGTGTAGAGTATCCATGAATATGAATAAATATCATAGGAAATATGTTGAAGAAGTTATTACACTTTCTAATCAGGATATCCTTGTTTAGCATGTTTGGACATATAGCAAGTTATTTAAGATTCCAATCAAACCATGATGAACCAATATGTAAGAATCTTGATTTGGAACCATTAATCATTTTAGAGTGTCCATGAAGTTGAATAAATATCATAGGAGTTATGTTGAAGAAGTTATTCCACTTTCTAATCAGGATATCCATGTTTAGCATGTTTGGACATATGGCAAGTTCTTCATGCTTCTAAACAAACCATGATAAATAGATATGTAAGAAGCTTTATTTGGAACCAATAATCAGTTGAGTGTCTCCATGAAGTTGAACAAATATCATAGGAGATATGTTGAAGAAGTTATTTCACTTTCTAATCAGTATATCCATGTTTAGCCAGTTTGGACATATGGCAAGTTCTTCAAGATTCCAACCAAACCACAATGAACCAATAAGTAAGAAGCTTTATTTGGAACCATTAATCAGTGTAGATTGTCCATGAAGTTAATAAATATCATAGGAGTTATGTTGAAGAAGTTATTCCACTTTCTAATCAGGATTTCGATGTTTAGCTTGTTATGACATATGGCAAATTCTTTAATATTCCAACCAAACCAGGATGAACCAATATGTAAGAAGCTTGATTTGGAACCATTAGTCAGTGTATAGTGTCCATGAAGTTGAATAAATATCATAGGAGTTATGTTGAAGAAATTATTCCACTTTCTAATCAGGATATCAATGTTTAGCCTGTTTTGACATATGGCAAGTTCTGCAAGCTTCTAATCAAACCAGGATAAATTACTATGTAAGAAGCTTGATTTGGAACCATTATTCAGTGGAGAGTATCCATGAAGTTGAATAAATCCCAAAGGAGTTATGTTGAAGAAGTTATTCCACTTTCTAATCAGGATATCCATGTTTAGCCTGTTTGGACATATGGCAAGCTCTTCAAGATTCAAACCAAACCAGGATTAATCTATATGTAAGAAGCTTGATTTGGAACCATTAATCAGTGTAGATTGTCCATGAAGTTGAATAAATATCATAGGAGTTATGTTGAAGAAGTTATTCCACTTTCTAATCAGGATATCTATGTTTAGCCTGTTTGGACATATGGCAAGTTCTTCATGCTTCTAATCAAACCATGATCAATCGATATGTAAGAAGCTTGATCTGGAACCATTAATCAGTGAAAAGTGTCCATGACGTTGAATAAATATCATACGAGTTATGTTGAAGAAGTTCAGGATATCCATGTTTAGCCTGTTTGGACATATGACAAGTTCTTCATGCTTCTAATCAAACCATGATCAATCGATATGTAAGAAGCTTGATTTGGAACCAATAATCAGTGGAGTGTCTCCATGAAGTTGAATAAATATCATAGGAGATATGTTGAAGAAGTTATTCCCTTTTCTAATCAGGATATCCATGTTTAACCAGTTTGGACATATGGCAAGTTCTTCAAGATTCCAATCAAACTAGGATGAACCAATATATAAGAAACTTGATTTGGAACAATTAATAAGTGGAGAGTGTCCATGAAGTTTAATAAATATAAGAGGAGATATGTTGAAGAAGTTATTCCACTTTCTAATCAGGATATCAATGTTTAGCAAGTTTGGACATATGTCAAGTTCTTCAAGATTCCAACCAAACCAGGATGAACCAATATGTAAGAAGCTTGATTTGAAACCATTAATCAGTGGATTGTCTCCATGAAGTTGAATAAATATTATAGGAGTTATGTTGAAGAAGTTATTCCACTTTCTAATCAGGATATCCATGTTTAGCCTGTTTGGACATATGGCAAGTTCTTCAAGACTCCAACCAAACCAGGATGAATCAATATGTAAGAAGCTTGATTTGGAACCATTAATCAATGGAGAGTGTCCATGAAGTTGAATAAATATCATAGGAGTTATGTGGAAGAAGTTATTCCACTTTCTAATCAGGATATCTATGTTTAGCCTGTTTGGACATATGGCAAGTTCTTCATGCTTCTAATCAAACCATGATCAATCGATATGTAAGCAGCTTGATCTGGAACCAATAACAAGTGGAGTGTCTTCATGAAGTTTAATAAATATCATAGGAGATATGTTGAAGAAGTTATTCCACTTTGTAATCAGGATTCCACTTTCTAATCAGGATATCCATGTTTAGCCAGTTTGGACATATGGCAAGTTCTTCAAGATTCTAACCAAACTATAATGAACCAATATGTAAGAAGATTTATTTGGAACCATTAATAAGTTTAGATAGTCCATGAAGTTGAATAAATATCATAAGAGTTATGTTGAAGAAGTTATTCCACTTTTTAATCAGGATATCCATGTTTAGCCTGTTTGGACATATGGCAAGTTCTGCATGATTCCAACCAAACCAGGATGAACTATTATGTAAGAAGTTTGATTTAGAACCATTAATCAGTGTATAGTGTCCATGAAGTTGAATAAATATCATAGGAGTTATGTTGAAGAAGTTATTCCACTTTCTAATCAGGATATCCATGTTTAGCCTGTTTGGACATATGGCAAGTTCTTCAAGAGTCCAACCAAACCAGTATGAGCCAATATATAAGAAGCTTGATTTGGAACCATTAATCAGTATAAAATGTCCATGAAGTTAAATAACTATCATAGGAGTTATGTTGAAGAAGTTATTCCACTTTCTAATGAGGCTGTTCATCTTTAGCGAGTTTGGACATATGTGAAGTTCTTCAAGATTCCAATCAAACTAGGATGAACCAATATGTAAGAAGCTTCATTTGGAACCACTAATCATTGTATAGTGTCCATGAAGTTGAATAAATATCATAGGAGTTATGTTGAAGAAGTTATTCCACTTTCTAATCAAGATATCCATGTTTAGCCTTTTTGGACATATGGCAAGTTCTTCAAGCTTCTAATCAAACCATTATGAATAAATATGTAAGAATCTTGATTTGGAACCAATAATCAGTGGAATGTCTCCATGATGTTGAATAAATATCATAGGAGATAAGTTGAAGAAGTTATTCCACTTTCTAATCAGGATATCCATGTTTAATCTTTTTTGACATATGGCAAGTTCTTCAAGATTCCAATTAAACCAGGATAAACCAATATGTAAGAAGCCTTATTTGGAACCATTAATCATTGTAGAGTGTCCATGAAGTTGAATAAATATCATAGGAGTTATGTTGAAGAAGTTATTCCACTTTCTAATCAGGATATCCATGTTTAGCATGTTTGGACATATGGCAAATTCTTCAAGCTTCTAATACAACCATTATGAATCGATATGTAAGATGCTTGGTCTGGAACCAATAATAAGTAGAGTGTCTCCATGAAGTTGAATAAATATCATAGGAGTTATGTTGAACAATTTAGCCAGTTTGGACAATTGGCAAGTTCTTCAAGATTCCAACCAAACCATAATGAACCAATATGTAAGAAGCTTTATTTGGAACTATTAATCAGTGTAGATTGTCCATGAAGTTAATAAATATCATAGGAGTTATGTTGAAGAAGTTATTCCACTTTCTAATCAGGATTTCCATGTTTAGCCTGTTTGGACATATGGCAAGTTCTTTAATATTCCAACCAAACCAGGATGAACCAATATGTAAGAAGCTTGATTTGGAACCATTAATCAGTGTATAGTGTCCATGAAGTTGAATAAATATCATAGGAGTTATGTTGAAGAAGTTATTCCACTTTCTAATCAGGATATCAATGTTTAGCCAGTTTGGACATATGGCAAGTTCTTCAAGATTCTAACCAAACCAGGATGAACCAATATGTAAGAAGCTTGAATTTAAACAATTAATAAGTGGAGAGTGTCTATGAAGTTGAATAAATATCATAGGAGTGATGTTAAAGAAGTTATTCCACTTTCTAATCAGGATATCCATGTTTAGCGTTTTTGGACATATGGCAAGTTCTTCAAGATTCCAACCAAACCAGGATGAATCAATATGTAAGAAGTTCGATTTGGAACCATTAATCAGTGGAGAGTGTCCATGACGTTGAATAAATATCATAGGAGTTATGTTAAAGAAGTTATTCCACTTTCTAATCAGGATATCCATGTTTAGCCTGTTTGGACATATGACAAGTTCTTTGTGCTTCTAATTAAACCATGATCAATCGATATGTAAGAAGCTTGATTTAGAACCAATAATCAGTGGAGTGTCTCCATGAAGTTGAATAAATATCATAGGAGATATGTTGAAGAAGTTATTCAACTTTCTAATCAGGATATCCATGTTTAGCCAGTTTGGACATATGGCAAGTTCTTTAAGATTCCAATCAAACTAGGATGAACAAATATGTAAGAAGCTTGATTTGGAACCATTAATAAGTGGAGAGTGTCCATGAAGTTGAATAAATATAAGAGGAGATATGTTGAAGAAGTTATTCCACTTTCTAATCAGGATATCAATGTTTAGCCAGTTTGGACATATGTCAGGTTCTTCAAGATTCCAACCAAACCAGGATGAACCAATATGTAAGAAGCTTGATTTGGAACCATTAATCAGTGTATTGTGTCCATGAAGTTGAATAAATATCATAGGAGTTATGTTGAAGAAGTTATTCCACTTTCTAATCAGGATATCCATGTTTATCCTTTTTGGACATATGGCAAGTTCTTCAGGATTCCAACCAAGCCAGGATGAACCAATATGTAAGAAGATTGATTTTGAACAATTAATAAGTGGAGAGTGTCCATGAAGTTGAATAAATATCATAGGAGTGATGTTGAAGAAATTATTCCACTTTCTAATCAGGATATCCATGTTTAGCATGTTTGGACATATGGCAAGTTCTTCATGCTTCTAATCAAACCAATGTCAATCGATATGTAAGAAGCTTGATCTGGAACCAATAACCAGTGGAGTGTCTCCATGAAGTTGAATAAATATCATAGGAGATATGTTGAAGAAGTTATTCCACTTTCTAATCAGGGTTCCACTTTCTAATTAGGATATCCATGTTTAGCCCGTTTGGACATATGGCAAGTTCTTCAAGATTCCAACCACACCAGGATGAACTAATATGTAAGAAGCTTGATTTGGAACCATTAATCTGTGTATAGTGTCCATGAAGTTGAATAAATATCATAGGTGTTATGTTGAAGAAGTTATTCAACTTTCTAACTAGGATATCCATGTTTAGCCTGTTTGGACATATGGCAAGTTCTTCAAGATTCCAACCAAACCAGAATGAACCAATATGTAAGCAGCCTTATTTGGAAACATTAATCAGTTTAGAGTGTCCATGAAGTTTGAATAAATATCATAGGAGTTATGTTGAAGAAGTTATTCCACTTTCTAATCAGGATATCCATGTTTACCCAGTTTGGACATATGGCAAGTTCTTCAAGATTCCAACCAAACCAGGATGAACCAATAAGTAAGAAGATTGATTTGGAACCATTAGTAAGGGTAGAGTGTCCATGAAGTTGAATAAATATCATATGAGTTCTGTTAAAGAAGTTATTCCATCTTCTAATTAGGATATCCATGTTTAGCCTGTTTGGACATATGGCAAATTCTTCAAGCTTCTAAACAAACCATGATGAATTAATAAGTAAGAAGCTTGATTTGGAACCAATAATCAGTGGAGTGTCTCCATGAAGTTGAATAAATATCATTGGAGATATGTTGAAGAAGTTATTCCACTTTCTAATCAGGATATCCATGTTTAGCATGTTTGGACAGATGGCAAGTTCTTTAAGATTCCAACCAAACCAGATTGAACTAATATGTAAGAAGCTTGATTTAAACCATTAATCTGTGTATAGTATCCATGAAGTTGAATAAATATCATAGGAGTTATGTTGAAGAAGTTATTCCACTTTCTAATTAGGATATCCATGTTTAGCCTGTTTGGACATATGGCAAGTTCTTCATGATTCCAACCAAACCAGGATGAACTAATATGTAAGAAGTTTGATTTGGAACCATTGATTAGTGTATAGTGTCCATGAAGTTGAATAAATATTATAGGAGTTATGTTGAAGAAGTTATTCCACTTTCTAATCGGGATATCCATGTTTAGCCTGTTTGGACATATATCAAGTTCTTAAAGATTCCAACCAAACCAGGATGATCCAATATGTAAGAATATTGATTTGTAACCATTATTAAGTGTAGAGTGTCCATGAAGTTGAATAAATATCATAGGAGTTATGTTGAAGAAGTTATTACACTTTCTAATCAGGATATCCTTGTTTAGCATGTTTGGACATATGGCAAGTTCTTTAAGATTCAAATCAAACCAGGATGAACCAATATGTAAGAATCTTGATTTGGAACCATTAATCGTTGTAGAGTGTCCATGAATTTGAATAAATATCATAAGAGTTATGTTGAAGAAGTTATTCCACTTTTTAATCAGGATATCCATGTTTAGCCAGTCTAGACATATGGCAAGTTCTTCAAGATTCCAACCAAACCAGGATGAACCAATATGTAAGAAGCTTGATTTGGAAACATTAATCAGTTTAGAGTGTCCATGATGTTTGAATAAATATCATAGGAGTTATGTTGAAGAAGTTATTCCACTTTCTAATCAGGATATCCATGTTTAGCCAGTTTAGACATATGGCAAGTTCTTCAACATTCCAACCAAACCAGGATAAAACAATATGTAAGAAGCTTTATTTGGAACCATTAATCATTGTAGAGTGTCCATGAAGTTGAATAAATCTCATAGGAGTTATGTTGAAGAAGTTATTCCACTTTCTAATCATGATATCCATGTTTAGCCTGTTAGGACATATGGCAAGTTCTTCAAGCTTCTAATTAAACAATGATGAATCGATATGTAAGAAGCTTGATTTGGAACCAATAATCCGTGGAGTGTCTCAATGAAGTAGAATAAATATCATAGGAGTTATGTTGAAGAAGTTATTCCACTTTCTAATCAGGATATCCATGTTTACCCTGTTTGGACATATGGCAAGTTCTTCAAGATTCCAACCAAACCAGGATGAACCAATATGTAAGAAGATTGATTTGGAACCATTAATAAGGGTAGAGTGTCCATGAAGTTGAATAAATATCATATAAGCTATGTTGAAGAAATTATTCCACCTTCTAATCAGGATATCCATGTTTAGCCTCTTTGGACATATCGCAAGTTCTTCAAGCTTCTAATCAAACCATGATGAATCGATAAGTAAGAAGCTTGATTTGGAAACATTAATTAGTTTAGAGTGTCCATGAAGTTCGAATAAATATCATAGGAGTTATGTTGAAGAAGTTATCTGACTTTCTAATCAGGATATCCATGTTTAGCCTGTTTGGACATATGGCAAGTTCTTCAAGATTCCAATCAAACCAGGATGAACCAATATGTAAGAATCTTGATTTGGAACCATTAATCATTGTAGAGTGTCCATTATGTTTGAATAAATATCATAGGAGTTATGTAGAAGAAGTTATTCCACTTTCTAATCATGATATCCATGTTTAGCCAGTTTGGACATATGGAAAGTTCTTCAAGATTCCAACCAAACCTGGATGAAACAATATGTAAGAAGCTTTATTTGGAACCATTAATCATTGTAGAGTGTCCATGAAGTTGAATAAATATCATAGGAGTTATGTTGAAGAAGTTATTCCACTTTCTAATCAGGATATCCATGTTTAGCCTGTTAGGACATATGGCAAGTTCTTCAAGCTTCTAATTAAACAATGATGAATCGATATGTAAGAAGCTTGATTTGGAACCAATAATCCGTGGAGTGTCTCCATGAAGTTGAATAAATATCATAGGCGTTATGTTGAAGAAGTTATTCCACTTTCTAATCAGGATATCCATGTTTAGCCAGTATGGACATATGGCAAATTCTTAAAAATTCCAATCAAACCATAATGAACCAATATGTAAGAAGCTTGATTTGGAACCAATAATCAGTGGAGTGTCTCCATGAAGTTGAATAAATATCATAGGAGTTATGTTGAAGAAGTTATTCCACTTTCTAATCAGGATATCCATGTTTAGCCAGTTTGGACATATGGCAAATTCTTAAAGACTCCAATCAAACCATAATGAACCAATATGTAAGAAGATTTATTTGGAACCATTAATTAGTGTAGATAGTCCACGAAGTTAAATAAATATCATAGGAGTTATGTTGAAGAAGTTATTCCACTTTCTAATCAGGATTTCCATGTTTAGCCAGTTTGGACATATGGCAAATTCTTCAAGATTCCAACCAAACCAGGATGAACCAATATGTAAGAAGCTTGATTTGGAACCATTAATAAGGGTAGAGTGGCCATGAAGTTGAATAAATATCATAGGAGTTATGTTGAAGAAGTTATTCCACTTTCTAATCAGGATATCCATGTTTAGCATGTTTGGACATATGGCAAGTTCTTCAAGATTCCAACCAAACCAGGATGAACCAATATGTAAGAAGCTTGATTTGGAACCGTTAATCAGTTTAGAATGTCCATGAAGTTGAATAAATATCATAGGAGTTATGTTGAAGAAGTTATTCCACTTTCTAATTAGGATATCCATGTTTAGCCAGTCTAGACATATAGCAAGTTCTTCACGATTCCAACCAAACCAGGATGAACTAATATGTAAGAAGCTTAATTTGGAAACATTAATCAGTTTAGAGTGTCCATGAAGTTTGAATAAATATCATAGGAGTTATGTTGAAGAAGTTATTCCACTTTCTAATCAGGATATCCATGTTTAGCCTGTTAGGACATATGGCAAGTTCTTCAAGCTTCTAATTAAACAATGATGAATCGATATGTAAGAAGCTTGATTTGGAACCAATAATCAGTGGAGAGTCTCCATGAAATTGAATAAATCTCATAGGAGTTAGGTTGAAGAAGTTATTCCACTTTCTAATCAAGGTATCCATGTTTAGCCTATTTGGACATATGGCAAGTTCTTCAAGCTTCTAATTAAACAATGATGAATCGATATGTAAGAAGCTTGATTTGGAACCAATAATCCGTGGAGTGTCTCCATGAAGTTGAATAAATATCATAGGCGTTATGTTGAAGAAGTTATTCCACTTTCTAATCAGGATATCCATGTTTAGCCAGTATGGACATATGGCAAATTCTTAAAAATTCCAATCAAACCATAATGAACCAATATGTAAGAAGCTTTATTTGGAACCAATAATCAGTGGAGTGTCTCCATGAAGTTGAATAAATATCATAGGAGTTATGTTGAAGAAGTTATTCCACTTTCTAATCAGGATATCCATGTTTAGCCAGTTTGGACATATGGCAAATTCTTAAAGACTCCAATCAAACCATAATGAACCAATATGTAAGAAGATTTATTTGGAACCATTAATAAGTGTAGATAGTCCACGAAGTTAAATAAATATCATAGGAGTTATGTTGAAGAAGTTATTCCACTTTCTAATCAGGATATCCATGTTTAGCCAGTTTGGACATATGGCAAATTCTTCAAGATTCCAACCAAACCAGGATGAACCAATATGTAAGAAGCTTGATTTGGAACCATTAATAAGGGTAGAGTGGCCATGAAGTTGAATAAATATCATAGGAGTTATGTTGAAGAAGTTATTCCACTTTCTAATCAGGATATCCATGTTTAGCATGTTTGGACATATGGCAAGTTCTTCAAGATTCCAACCAAACCAGGATGAACCAATATGTAAGAAGCTTGATTTGGAACCGTTAATCAGTTTAGAATGTCCATGAAGTTGAATAAATATCATAGGAGTTATGTTGAAGAAGTTATTCCACTTTCTAATTAGAATATCCATGTTTAGCCAGTCTAGACATATAGCAAGTTCTTCAAGATTCCAACCAAACCAGGATTAACTAATATGTAAGAAGCTTAATTTGGAAACATTAATCAGTTTAGAGTGTCCATGAAGTTTGAATAAATATCATAGGAGTTATGTTGAAGAAGTTATTCCACTTTCTAATCAGGATATCCATGTTTAGCCTGTTTGGACATATGGCAAGTTCTTCATGATTCCACCCAAACCAGGATGAACCAATATGTAAGAAGATTGATTTGGAACCATTAATAAGGGTAGAGTGTCCATGAAGTTGAATAAATATCATATGAGTTATGTTGAAGAAGTTATTCCACCTTCTAATCAGGATATCCATGTTTAGCCTCTTTGGACATATCGCAAGTTCTTCAAGCTTCTAATCAAACCATGATGAATCGATAAGTAAGAAGCTTGATTTGGAACCAATAATCAGTGGAGTGTCTCCATGAAGTTGAATAAATATCATTGGAGATTTGTTGAAGAAGTTATTCCACTTTCTAATCAGGATATCCATGTTTAGCCTGTTTGGACATATGGCAAGTTCTTCAAGATTCCAACCAAACCAGGATAAACCAATTTGTAAGAAGCTTGATTTGGAACCAATAATAAGGGTAGAGTGTCCATGAAGTTGAATAAATATCATAGGAGTTATGTTGAAGAAGTTTTTCCACTTTCTAATCATGATATCCATGTTTAGCCTGTTAGGTCATATGGCAAGTTCTTCAAGATTCCAATCAAACCAGGATGAACCAATATGTAAGAAGCTTGATTTGTAACCATTAATCATTGTAGAGTGTCCATGCAGTTGAATAAATATCATAGGAGTTATGTTGAAGAAGTTATTCCACTTTCTAATCAAGATATCCATGTTTAGC
>MU109264.1:0-17695 GCA_012274485.2 Sinapis alba | reverse complement strand
TTCAACTTCATTGACACTCTCAACTGATTAATGATTCCAAATCAAGCTTCTTACATAGTGATCCATCGTGGTTTGATTAGAAGCTTGAAGAACTTGCCATATGTCCAAACAGTCTAAACATGGATATCCTGATTAGAAAATGGAATAACTTCTTCAACATAACTCCTATGAGATTTATCCAACTTCATGAAAGACTCTCTATTGATTAATGGTTCCAAATCAAGGTTCTTACATAGTGATTCATCCTGGTTTGATTAGAAGCTTGAAGAACTTTCCATATGTCCAAACAGTCTAAACATGGATATCCTGATTAGAAAGTGGAATAACTTCTTCAACATAACTCCTATGAGATTTATCCAAGTTCATGAAAGACTCTCTACTGATTAATGGTTCCCAATCAAGCTTCTTACATAGTGATTCATCCTGGTTTGATTAGAAGCTTGAAGAACTTTCCATATGTCCAAACAGTCTAAACATGGATATCCTGATTAGAAAGTGGAATAACTTCTTCAACATAACTCCTATGAGATTTATCCAACTTCATGAAAGACTCTCCAATGATTAATGGTTCCAAATCAAGCTTCTTACATAGTGATTCATCTTGGTTCGATTAGAAGCTTGAAGAACTTGCCATATGTCCAAACTGTGAAGATGAAGCAATAAGAGGATAAGGAGTTGAGTTACATCAATAAGAAACAAGTGTGACAAAGAAGAAGAGATCAAAGCAAGAGAAGCACTTGGATGATCAAGGAATGATATAGTAGCTTGTTTGACAGTTAGGTCAAGGAGTGACCTAACGTACCTTGCAAGACAAGCAAAGGCTTACCTTGAGAAGGAGGGAAGCTCACTTAAATCAGAATGAAAGGAGATGGTCGACAAAGAGGAAGGAGCCGAGAATGAAGAAAGTCACGGGTGGAGTTAAGGAAGAAGACCGTTGGCTCCTGTCCCTTCCCAACCTTGCTGGGCGCGCCTCTGCCATGAGTCAGACCTGCCACGGATCAGTCCTGCCACAAGCCATGCCTCCTTTGTTTATTCTTTTCTCTAGTCAACTTGTATGCATTGTTTATTATATTGTTAGTCTATTTAAAGACATGTACCAAGTTCTGAATTGATTAAGAAATAAGAGAAACATTTCTTCTCCTTCTCTCTCTCTCGGTTTTGAACTCTCCCTCTCTCACTCTACAAATGTTCTTCATGTTCTTCATCTAGATACACTCTGAAACTCACATGGTATCAGAGCATTTATGCTCCTGAAACCTTCATTTGTTCCGCAAGTACTCTTTGAATCCTTCCTTTCACTTCTCTTCACGCCATTCCTTCTTTTATTCTCACGGTTCTTGAACTGTTCTTGAAGTGTTCTTTGTGTTCGTGAGCTGTTCTTGATGGATATGGGAGAAAACTCGAAAATGGTGGTGATACCGGTTACTCTCAAAGGATCTAACTATCTACTATGGGCAAGGCTTGCCAAAACAGCTCTTGGAGGCAGAGGTCTCTGGGAAATTGTTGAAGAAGGCAAGAACCCAAAGAAAAAGACCATTCTAGGAGAGGATGGCAATGAAGTTGTGGTTGCTGATGCTAGTGATAAGAAACAAGGTCAGGAGGACCTCATGGTGTTGTCTATCATTCAGAACAGCCTTGAAGCCTCAATCCAGGAAGCTTACTCCTACTGTGAAACTTCCAAGGAACTATGGGACACACTAAAGAAGGTGTATGGAAATGTCTAAAACATCAGTAGAGTGTTTGAAGTCAAGAGGGCTATCAACACTCTTAGCCAAGAAGATACAGTCTTTGACAAGCACTTTGGGAAGTTCAGATCCTTGTGGGCTGAACTAGAAATGCTGAGACCAGCAACTATTGATCCGGAGGTGTTGAATGCAAGGAGAGAACAAGACAAGGTGTTTGCACTCATGTTCACTCTCAATCCTGGATACAATGATCTCATCAAACATATCCTAAGGGGTAAAGAACTTCCATCACTTGAGGAAGTATGTGCCCAGATTCAAAAAGAACAAGGATCAGTGGGTCTCTTTGGAGGAAAAGGAGACCTTGTGCTAGCAAACCAAGCTGAGGGAGTTGCAAACAAAGGCGCCTACAAACCAGAAGACAAGAAGGTGTGGGTGTGTGATCATTGTAAGAAGAAAGGGCATGGTAAAGACAAGTGCTGGATCCTTCATCCACACCTCAAACCACAGAAGTTTAGAACTCCCTACAATGATGGAAGGGCCAACTATTCTGGTGATATGGGTGAGCAAGGAACCATGCGTCCTACCAATGCAGCTGGTGAGGGAAAAGCTCTTGCCTCCAGTGGCTGCTCTACCTTGAGGAATANTCCCTACAATGATGGAAGGGCCAACTATTCTGGTGATATGGGTGAGCAAGGAACCATGCGTCCTACCAATGCAGCTGGTGAGGGAAAAGCTCTTGCCTCCAGTGGCTGCTCTACCTTGAGGAATACCCCGGATGAAGCCATCAAGCGATCTGACATTGAGGCTCTCATCAAAGTCCTCAAGGACAACTGTGGTAACACTCTTGGTACCTCTTTACATGCTACAAACTGTGGTGTCTCCTTGAATGCATTCACTGATTTAAAAATGAGTAAACCTCTAGTTATTGATTCAGGAGCTAGTCACCACATGATAAGTGATCTAAAATTGATTAAAAACATTGTGCCTGCATTAGGAAATTTTCTGATAGCTAATGGAGAAAAGGTACCAATTAAAGGAGTAGGTGATCTTAGGTTGTTTGGAAAAGAATCCAAAGCTTTTTATATGCCTAGCTTTACCTCAAATCTGTTATCTATTAAGAGAGCCACTAATGACTTGAATTTCAGTGTCACCTTCACTCCTAATGATGTCTACGTTCAGGATATTGAAACTAGTAGGTTGCTTGGAAAAGGTGTAACCAAGGGAGACTTATACTTGCTTGAAGACACCAAGCTTGCTTCTGAATTATCTTATGCTTTAAACTCCATTTCTGATTTACCTAAAGATGTATTGTGGCATGCTAGATTAGGTCATCCCCATTCTCGTGCCTTAAACATCATGTTACCTAGTATTTCTTTTAAAAATGAGTGTGAAGCTTGTATCTTAGGAAAACATTGCAAAACTGTGTTCCCTAGATCATGATGAATCCCTTGTGAGGAGATCTTTTTTGTCCCTGATTTTTTTGAAGGAAGATCTGATGGTTTGAGAGAGATATGGGTTGATTTCAAGGATGATGGATGGATTGAATGGATGATCTTCAGAAATGATCTATGGACTGATCAAATCTTGTGTTGTTGTGTCTAAGATCAAGAGAATGAACTCTGTTTGAGATCAAAGACAAGTTTTGCAATCAGAGAATGAACTCTTTAGCAATCAGTGTTCAAAGATGAACAAGGGATTCACAAAGTTTAGAGATAATTTTGATAAAAAGGTGAATTATAGTTTCTGAAACAAAGGAGAGTTTAAGTAGAGAAGAAGAAACTGAAAAGTCCTAAAATTGTAGAAAAATTAGAAAAACTTAATTAAATCTAAAATTGTCTTGAAAACTCAATATTAATTATTTTGGCTGGCTTCTTCACTTGATTTTCGTGGCTTTCCATTCAGAATGAGAGAATGGATCCTTAACTTGAGTATTGATCTTCTTTTAGACTGAGAAAATTTCCTAAGTGATTCATGAAGCTGATCCACATCTTTCCATCTTGTTTGACCAGTTCTTCATTGTCATTTGAGGGAGAAATAAGCTCAGCATGCTCCATTCCAACTTTAGATTCATCTTCAAGCTGTCCATTCATTCATCATGGCATATCCTTTGTCGCATAGTCATCTAGCTCAACCATGGTTGCATCATCCCCTCCTCCTTTGAAAAGATTTGTCCTCAAATCTGTATCCCCTACATCAAAAGGAAACAAGTAAGTAGCAAAACAAATATTCAAGAAAATAAGCATGAAAGAAACATCAAAGAAAGGTTTTGGACAGAAACTTCTTTGGAGTTTTGAATCCACTTTCCTCAAGTACTTCCATCTCCAAATCTGTGGCTTATAAGCATGGTCTCTGCTCTTGTCCTTCGCACTCCTTTGGGACAGATCCTGCTTTTCCTGGAAAATCAAAACAAAGCCTGCATATCCAGTTTTATATGTGCAAGACATGTTCTTAATCTGTTCAATAACAAAGAGTTTCTTTCTAAGAACATTTTTCACTTGTTTCAGACTTTCAAAATGTCTATCAAAGTAAGTGTTGTAAACCAGAATGGTTACAAGGCACGTGATAGCATAATTCCTAAAGAACAACTTCAAAACATGCACAAGTTTCTCAAATTCAGAACACAAAAGATCAAGTTCAAACTGAGAATTACTTAGCCAAGGCTCAACATGATTATCAAAGAAAGTGTTATAAACCAGAATATCATCAAAGCTTAGAACAACTTCATTCTCAATGTGTGATCTCAAAACATGCCAAGATTTTCCAGTTTTGAGAATATAAACTAGCAAGTTTCAATTCAGAATCAAGAACAAACTCGGTTTCAGCCCTAAGTGCTTTCAGTTCCTGCAACTTTCTAGGTTTGTTAAAAGCATAATCAGACACAAACAAATCATCATTGACTAGTTCATTCCTAGAGAAACTCAGATCAAAGCCATTATCATCAAAGCAAGCAACAGAATTACAAGGTTTTCTGAAACATAAATCAGATTGTTTCCAAATAACCTCAATTCTCTTTTCAGGGTGATCAAGGCTTTTGTTAACTTCCATAAATTGATCAAAACTCAAAACAAGACCAGGATTGGGTTTACTAACAGACTGAAAACATTTTAGATCAGGGAGGTTATCTGGTTCAAATACTTTAAAAGAGTTAATCATGTTTTCAAAAACAGAGTTTGAAACACAAAATTCATTTACCTTGTCTAGGCCAAAACGTTTGACATCACTGGAACTAACCTTAACAAACATTTCAGTCAGAGAATTAACCATAAAAAGTTCCTTACAATGCTCTTGAGAGTTTAAAAAGAATGACTTAGCATATGTTTCTGCTTCAGTGTTGGAATGCTCCAACTCTTTTTCTACTAGGGAACTCTTTTGTGCTTCTTCTGCTGGGTTTTCTTGTATGACCTGAGACACTGAAACAATACTACTCTGTTGCACCGGTTCAAAACAAGTTAGTTCATCACAATCAAGTGTAACTTCAGGTAGAAATTCAAAACAGAGAAAAGAATTCTCATATTTTTCCAGCAGCCTTGTTTTTTCTTGGTCTTTCAACCATGGTAAGCAATCTGAGTCTTCTTTCTTCTCTTTATTGTGATTTCCACGTTCTTCCTCAAGCTCCTTAGGTTCTTCAACTCCCATATGCTCCCTGTCATGACAAGAATAAGAATCATTAGCACAATCAGAAGTCACATTTTCAATCTTAATAGTTTCTTGGCTAAGAAAAATTGATTCTTTTATGTGCTCTTGAATAACTGATTTCTTCTTAGAACACAGTGGCTCATTGACTCTTGAGAGAGGACTTGGGGTTGTCCTTCTTTGCTTATGTGACTGAGACTTTCTTGGGTGATCATGATCATGGAAAGTTCTTGTCTCCTCTTTGGCCTGTCTTGGTTGCTTTCTGCTGTAGTTAATAGAAACAAAGTGTTTCTTCATGAAGTGTTTCAGCTCAAACCAAGATGCAACTTGTGCTTCTCCTGTTCTTCTTCTGGTACTAACAAGCTGATCCCACCATTGAATGGCATCTCCAAAGAACTCTGATGTAGCCAATCTAACCTTTTTATTTTCTGAATAATTTTGACCATCAAAGACAAGTTCCATTTTCTGCTCCCACTCCAAGTAACCATCATAGTCATTTTTGCCACAGAAAGATGGTATCTTGCTCCTCCTTTTGATCTTAGTATCCTTCTGAACCTGAGGAACATTACCAAAGAAATCATCAGCAGGTTTCTTGTGTAAAAGATCAGTCTTTTTCATTCTTTTCATGATCTCAGACACCATTGATTCCATCTGCAATTTAGTCAATGTCATAGTTGGTGTCTCTTTTCTTTTACTGACATCTTCAGCCATGGTTTCCTGTTACAATCTCAACAAGAAAAGTTAGCACATATATAAATAGCCTAAGCCTTTCTTCTCTCAAGTGTTTCTCTCAAGTTTTTCTGTGATTTTTCTCTGTGAATCCAGTAGCTCAGCAACAAACAAAGATCAAGCTTTAGAGATCAATTCCCCAATCCCAAAACAGAAGAAAGAGATAGAAAGATTGCAAGATTTTTGTGTGCAAGAGGCTTTACCACCAGGGCTGGATTTCTCTTCAGCCAAGTTGGATTTCTCTTCAACTTTTCTTTTTCTTTGTTTCTGATTTTTTTTTTAAACTGGTTGGCCCTCTTGCAGATACAATAGATAGAAAGATAAGAGATTTCTGAGAAAATTTCAAGGAAAACAGATTCCCAAAACAGAGAGAAGAAATCAAAAAGTTTTAGAATCAAACCTAGATTTTAGAGAGTTTCAGATTCAAACCCAGATCAAGAGCCTTCAAATCTGCTCTGATACCACTTGATGAATCCCTTATGATGGGATCCTTTTTATCCCTGATTCTATGAAGGATGATCTTCTGGTTTGAGAGAGAAAGGGGTTGATTTTGAAGATGATGGATGAATTGAATGGATGATCTTCAGAAATGATCTATGGAATGATCAAATCTTGTGTAGATGAGTCTAGGATCAAGAGAATGAACTCTGTTTGTGATCAAAGACTGGTTTTTGCAATCAGAGAATGAACTCTTAGCATATTCAATGTTCAAAGATGAACAAAGGATTCACAGGTTTAGAGAGAGTTTTTGATAAAAAGGTGAATAATGTTTCTGAAACAAAAGAGAGTTTAAGTAGAGAAGAAGAAATTGAAAAGTCCTAAAATTCTAGAAAAATTAGAAAAACTTAATTAAAACTAAAACTGTCTTAAAAACTGAATAATTATTTATTTTGGATGATTCTTTGACTTGAATTTCGTGGCTGACCATTAAGAAAGAAAGAATGGATCCTCAACTTGGGTATTGATCTTCTTTTAGACTGTGATCAGGAACCTGCTCAAAGACTTGGGTATAGAGGCATCATCTCCAATCACAATGCATTGTGATAATCAAGCTGCCATACACATAGCATCTAACAATGTGTTCCATAAGAGGACCAAACACATTGAGGTGGATTCCATAAGGTCATACAGGCTGTGGAACAAAGGATCATACTACCATGCTATACAAGAAGTGAGGACCAGTTGGCTGATGTGTTCACCAAGTCTGCCAGTACTAAGGTTTGCGAGTTCATACATTTCAAGTTGGGACTCGTGGATCTCTCATCACACTGATCCTTTTAGCCATGAGGTGTTCTACTCTTTTTCCTTGGTTTGGTTTTTATCCCAAGTGGTTTTTCCAAACTAAGGTGTTAATGAGGGAATGCTTCATGGTGTCCAAGCTTGATCAGTTCCCATGATCAAGTTTGAGGGGGAGTGTGAAGATGAAGCAATAAGAGGATAAGGAGTTGAGTTACATCAATAAGAAACAAGTGTGACAAAGAAGAAGAGATCAAAGCAAGAGAAGCACTTGGATGATCAAGGAATGATATAGTAGCTTGTCCGTACAGTTAGGTCAAGGAGTGACCTAACGTACCTTGCAAGACAAGCAAAGGCTTACCTTGAGAAGGAGGGAAGCTCACTTAAATCAGAATGAAAGTAGATGGTCGACAAAGAGGAAGGAGCCGAGAATGAAGAAAGTCACAGGTGGAGTTAAGGAAGAAGACCGTTGGCTCCTGTCCCTTTCCAACCTTGCTGGGCGCGCCTCTGCCATGAGTCAGACCTGCCACGGATCAGTCCTGCCACAAGCCAAGCCTCCTTTGTTTATTCTTTTCTCTAGTCAACTTGTATGCATTGTTTATTATATTGTTAGTCTATTTAAAGACATGTACCAAGTTCTGAATTGATTAAGAAATAAGAGAAACATTTCTTCTCCTTCTCTCTCTCTCGGTTTCGAACTCTCCCTCTCTCACTCTACAAATGTTCTTCATGTTCTTCATCTAGATACACTCTGAAAGTCACAGAACCAATATGTAAGAAGCTTGATTTGGAACAAATAATCAGTTTATAGTGTCCATGAAGTTGAATAAATATCATAGGAGATATGTTGAAGAAGTTATTCCACTTTCTAATCAGGATATCAATGTTTAGCCAGTTTGGACATATGGCAAGTTCTTCAAGATTCCAACCAAACCAGGATGAACCAATATGTAAGAAGCTTGATTTGGAACCATTATTCAGTTTATAGTGTCCATGAAGTTGAATAAATATCATAGGAGATATGTTGAAGAAGTTATTTTACTTTCTAATCAGTATATCAATGTTTAGCCAGTTTGGACATATGGCAAGTTCTTCAAGATTCCAACCAAACCAGGATGAACCCATATGTAAGAATCTTGATTTGGAACCATTAATAAGTGTAGAGTGTTGATGAATTTGAATAAATATCATAGGAGTTATGTTGAATAAGTTATTCCACTTTCTAATTAGGATATCCATGTTTAGCCTGTTTGGACATATGGCAAGTTCTTAAAGATTCCAATCAAACAAGGATGAACCAATATGTAAGAAGCTTGATTTGGAACCATTAATCATTGTAGAGTGTCCATGAAGTTGAATAAATATCATAGGAGTTATGTTGAAGAAGTTATTCCACTTTCTAATCAAGATATCCATTTTTAGCCTGTTTGGGCATATGGCAAGTTCTTCAAGCTTCTAATCAAACCATGATGAATCGATATGTAAGAAGCTTGATTTGGAACCATAATCAGTGGAGTGTCTCCACGAAGTTGAAAAAATATCATAGGAGATATGTTGAATAAGTTATTCCACTTTCTAATCAGGATATCCATGTTTAGCCAGTTTGGACATATGGCAAGTTCTTCAAGATTCCAATAAAACCAGGATGAACCAATATGTAAAAAGCTTTATTTGGAACCGTTAATCAGTTCAGAATGTCCATGAAGCTTAATAAATATCATAGGAGTTATGTTGAAGAAGTTATTCCACTTTCTAATCAGGATATCCATGTTTAGCATGTTTGGACATATGGCAAGTTCTTCAAGATTCCATTCAAACCAGGATGAATCAATATGTAAGAAGCTTGATTTGGAACCATTATTCAATGGAGAATGTCCATGAAGGTTAATAAATATCATAAAAGTTATGTTGAAGAAGTTATTCCACTTTCTAATCAGGATATCCATGTGTAGCCTGTTTGGACATATGACAAGTTCTTCAAGCTTCTAATCAAAAAATAATGAATCAATTTGTAAGAAGCTTGATTTGGAACCATTAATCAGTTTATAGTGTCCATGAAGTTGAATAAATATCATAGGAGATATGTTTAAGAAGTTATTCCACTTTCTAATCAGGATATCCATGTTTAGCCAGTTTGGGCATATGGCAAGTTCTTCAAGATTCCAACCAAACCAGGATGAACCAATATGTAAGAAGCTTGATTTGGAACCATTAATCAGTTTATAGTGTCCATGAAGTTGAATAAATATCATAGGAGATATGTTGAAGAAGTTATTCCACTTTCTAATCAGGATATCCATGTTTAGCCTATTTTGACATATGGCAAGTTTTTCAAGATTCCAACCAAACCAGGATGAACCAATATGTAAGAAGCTTGATTTGGAACCATTAATCATTGTAGAGTGTCCATGAAGTTAAATAAATATCATAGGAGTTATGTTGAAGAAGTTATTCCACTTTGTAATCAAGATATCCATGTTTAGCATGTTTGGACATATGGCAAGTTCTTCAAGCTTCTAATCAAACCATGATGAATCGATATGTAAGAAGCTTGATTTGGAACCAATAATCAGTGGAGTTTATCCATGAAGTTGAATAAATATCATAGGAGATATGTTGAAGAAGTTATTCCACTTTCTAATCAGGATATCTATGTTTAGCCAGTTTGGACATATGACAAGTTCTTCAAGATTCTAATCAAACAACGATGAACCAACATGTAAGAAGCTTGATTTGGAACCATTAATCATTGTAGAGTGTCCAGGAAGTTGAATAAATATCATAGGAGTTATGTTGAAGAAGTTATTCCACTTTCTAATCAAGATATCCATGTTTAGCATGTTTGGACATATGTCAAGTTCTTCAAGTTTCTAATCAAACCATGATGAATCGATCTGTAAGAAGCTTGATTTGGAACCAATAATCAGTGGAGTGTCGACATGAAGGTTAATAAATATCATAGGAGATATGTTGAAGAAGTTATTCCACTTTCTAATCAGGATATCCATGTTTAGCCAATTTGGACATATGGCAAGTTCTTCAAGATTTCAATCAAACAAGGATCAACCAATATGTAAGAAGGTTGATTTGGAACCATTAATCATTGTTGAGTGTCCATGAAGTTGAATAAATATCATAGGAGGTATGTTGAAGAAGTTATTCTACTTTCTAATCAGGATATCCAAGTTTAGCCAATTTGGACATATGGCAAGTTCTTCAAGATTCCAATCAGACCAGGATGAACCAATATGTAAGAAGCTTGATTTGGAATCATTAATCAGTTTATAGTGTCCATGAAGTTGAATAAATATCATAGGAGATATGTTGAAGAAGTTATTCCACTTTCTAATCAGGATATTAATGTTTAGCCAGTTTTGACATATGACAAGTTCTTCAAGATTCCAACCAAACCAAAATGAACCAATATGTAAGAAGCTTGATTTGGAACCATTAATCAGTTTATAGTGTCCATGAAGTTGAATAAATATCATAGGAGATATGTTGAAGAAGTTATTCCACTTTCTAATCAGGATATCCATGTTTACCTAGTTTGGACATATGGCAAGTTCTTCAAGATTCCAATCAAACAAGGATGAACCAATATGTAAGAAGCTTGATTTGGAACCATTATTCATTGTAGAGTGTCCATGAAGTTGAATAAATATCATAGGATTTATGTTCAAGAAGTTATTCCACTTTCTAACCAAGATATCCATGTTTAGCCTGTTTGGACGTATGCAAGTTCTTCAAGCTTCTAATCAAACCATGATGAATCGATATGTAAGAAGCTTGATTTGAAACCAATAATCAGTGGAGTGTCTCCATGAAGTTGAATAAATATCATAGGAGATATGTTGAATAAGTTATTCCACTTTCTAATCAGGATATCCATGTTTAGCCAGTTTGGACATATGGCAAGTTCTTCAAGATTCTAATCAAACAAGGATGAACCAACATGTAAGAAACTTGATTTGGAACCATTAATCAGTTTATAGTGTCCATGAAGTTGAATAAATATCATAGGAGATATGTTGAATAAGTTATTCCACTTTTTAATCAGAATATCCATGTTTAGCTAGTTTTTACATATGGCAAGTTCTTCAAGATTCCAACCAAACCAGGATGAAGCAATATGTAAGAAGCTTTATTTGGAACCGTTAATCAGTTTAGAATGTCCATGAAGTTGAATAAATATCATAGAAGTTATGTTGAAGAAGTTATTCCACTTTCTAATGAGGATATCCATGTTTAGCCAATTTGAACATATGGCAAGTTCTTCAAGATTCCAATCAGACTAGGATGAACCAATATGTAAGAAGCTTGATTTGGAACCATTAATCAGTTTATAGTGTCCATGAAGTTGAATAAATATCATAGGAGATATGTTTAAGAAGTTATTCCACTTTCTAATCAGGATATCCATGTTTAGCCAGTTTGGGCATATGGCAAGTTCTTCAAGATTCCAACCAAACCAGGATGAACCAATATGTAAGAAGCTTGATTTGGAACCATTAATCAGTTTATAGTGTCCATGAAGTTGAATAAATATCATAGGAGATATGTTGAAGAAGTTATTCCACTTTCTAATCAGGATATCCATGTTTAGCCAGTTTGGACATATGGCAAGTTCTTCAAGATTCTAATCAAACAAGGATGAACCAACATGTAAGAAGCTTGATTTGGTACCATTAATAATTTTAGAGTGTCCATGAAGTTGAATAAATATCATAGGAGTTATGTTGAAGAAGTTTTTCCACTTTGTAATCAAGATATCCATGTTTAGTCTGGTTGGACATATGGCAAGTTGATGAATCCCTAATGATGAGATCCTTTTTCTCCATGATTCTATGAAGGATGATCTTCTGGTTTGAGAGAGAAAAGGGGTTGATTTCAGTGATGATGGATGGATTGATTGGATGATCTTTAGAAATGATCTATGGATTGATCAGATCTTGCGTAGAATTGTCTAGATCAAGAGAATGAACTCTAGGTATGATCAAAGACATGATTTGTCTTGCAGAGAATGAACTCTTAGCAATCAATGTTCAAAGATGAACAAAGGATTCACAAAATTAGAGAGAATTTTTGATAAAAAGAGTGAATAAATGTTTCTGAAACAAAAGAGAGTTTAAGTAGAGAAGAAGAAATTGAAAAATCCTAAAATTGTAGAAAAATAAGAAAAACTTAACTAAAACTAAAATTGTCTTGAAAACTCAATAATAATTATTTTGGATGATTTCTTGAGTTCATTTTCGTGGCCTCCCCATCAGCAAGACATATTGGATCTTAACTTGTGTATTTGATATCCTTTTAGGCTGAAAAAGGCCATCTGATGCAACAAAAGAATTAGGCCAAATTTCCTCCCTTCCAGCCTGATCCATCATGCCAATATCATCATTCACAATCAGCTCCAGCTACTTTCCAGCTCCTTGGGCATTGTCAGCTCCATCCAGCTCGTCTAGATCCGAATCAGCAACTGGTTTTCTCAGGGTTGCATCATCCCCTCCTCCTTTAAAAAGATTTGTCCTCAAATCTGTATCTCCTACATCAAAAGGAAACAAGTAAGAAGTGAGACAAATGATCAAGAAAATAAGCATTAAAGTAACATCAAAGCAAGGTTTTGGACAGAAACTTCCTTGGAGTTTTGATGTCATTACTCTCAAGTATTTCCATCTCCAAATCTCTGGCTGATAAGCATGGTCCCTGCTCTTGTCCTTTGCACTCCTTTGGGATAGATCTTGCTGTTCCTGGAATCTCAAAACAAAGACTAGAAATCCAGTGTCATATAGAAAAAACATGTTCTTAATATGATCAAGAACCAAGCATTTCTTTCTGAGAACATGTTGCACTTGTTTCAGACTTTTAAGATACACATCAAAGTAAGTATTGTAAACAAGAATGTTTTCAAGGCATGAAGTACCATAGATCAACTTCAAAACGTGCCCCACATGCTCTGAATCAGAACACACAAGTTTAAGTTCAAGATCAGATTCAGAATCAGTTAGCACATGTCTCACAAGTTTAGCATGACTTTCAAAGAATGTGTTGTACACTAATATATCCTCAAAGCTCAAAACAACATCATTCTACAAGCTTGATCTTAAAACATGCCAAGATTTTCCAGTTTCAGAACATAAACTAGCAAGTTTCAAATCAGAATCAAGAACAAACTCGGTTTCAGCCCTAAGTGCTTTCAGTTCCTGCAACTTTCTAGGTTTGTTCATGGCATAAGCAGATGCAAACAAATTACCAGTGACTAGTTTATGCTTAGAACAATTCAGAACAAAGCCATTTTCTTTGAAAATAAATTGAATCAAACGGTTTTCTAGAACGTAAAACAGGTTGTTGTGGAACTTGTTCTAATAACTTTTCAGGATGATCAAAGCTTCTGTTATGTTTCATAAACTGCTCAAGACTCAAAATATGATCAAAATTGATGTCATTAACACACTGAAAATGTTTTTGATCAAAGAGTTTATGAGGTTCAAACACTTCAAAAGAATTAATCATGTAATCAAAAACAGAGTTTGAAACACAAAATTCTTTTACTTTTTGTAGACCAAAACATTTTACATCACTAGAACTAACCATAACAAACATTTCAGGCACATAATTAACCATATCAAGATCCTTACAGTGCCCTTGAGAGTTCAAAGAGAATGTGATGAGAACATCAAGTCATCATCAGAAAAGGTGAAAGGAACCAGGAGCAAATCAGTGAAGAACATGAATCTGAGGAAAGCTAAAGAAGCCAACAAGGACATAGGTGCAATAAAAACACCATATCTTACAAACCCCGGAGGTATTTCGATGTAGGCACAGAATCACTCCATGAACCTGCCCTCAAAAGGTGATCAAAGAGATCAAGAAAGCTTGTGCGGAAGATGGACTGAAGGTAGAGATGGTGGTAGAGATGATTGACTCTCTCAATCTGGTGTGCTGATTGACTCTCTCAATCTATGAACCTTGAAGATGCTTGAATCACACAAAAAAACCCCAAGACAGAATCAATAGAAAACAATGGATCACTCAAAGTATTCTAAAGACAGATTTCTATGCAAAGACACTCTTTGAATAAAACTGAATAAACTTTTATATTTCTTGATTGATTGAAAGGTGGTTTGTACAAGGCACGCCTAAGAGCTTATATAATGCTCTGGAAGAATGTAAACTAAGCTAAAAATCAGAAAGAGAATCAAGACAAAAGGAAGTAGCCGTTAGGCCATAAATGGCTTGCTTGGCTAACAATAAGGAAGTGATGATCCTCTTGAGTCTTGAGAGTTTTATGGGAAAACTCTGATGTCTTGGCACGTATAGATTCATTGTGAATACCTTCAGAGAGCTTGTGTCAAGAAAATAGAGCCGTTGGTCACTTAAAGCTTCAAATCTGCATGCATCCGAATAAGGCAAGTTGTAGTAAATAAAGATCCTCTTGATTACATGCTGGCTGGTGGAAGGTGGAAGGTTGGAATGCTCTCCTGGACGGTTGGATTGATCTTCTGTATGTATTGGGTTGCTTATAAACTCTCCTGGTCGCCAATTTCTGGTTTGAAGCTTATTGAACCGGTTAGCTTCCAATTGAGGTAGGTGTAGAACGTTTTTGGCCGGTTTTGGGAATTGAATCACAATTTCATGATTCCGTGGCCATTTCTCCTGATAGTGGACTTCCTGGAAATATAAGAGATCCATATTGAATTCCATGATTTGTTTTGGGTCGAAATGATTCTTCAGTGGGCTTGAAACAGCTTCTAAACTCGGACCCTCACAGATGGACGGACTGAAAAACCTTCAGTTTGCAAAATTCATATCTTTTTGGTCCGGATAGATTTTGGAATGATTCCAATTGGGATTGGACTTTCCTTGAGTGTAGAATCCATGAAAATTGATTTCATGGTGAATTTCCTCCGGGTTAGGAAGATGTGGCATTTTTAGTGAACCTATGTCCTGGTTGGCTTCTTTAGCTTTCCTCAGATTNGAAACTATATCTCCTGCACCAAGAGAAAGCAAGTTAGCTTTCATTCTTTTTTGGGACTTTAGAGTCTTACCTTGATAAACTTGAGGTAGGGTGATGCGTGGGGCATCTGGGGGTTCTCCTTTCAGAAGGTAAGATAGGATCACTCCTATTTTCTGGTCTGGTGCAACACTATCTTCTTTAGTGTATCTGGTATTGATCAGTATGGGCAGTGATATCTTCCTGTCTTGAGCATGGCTTTGCAACAAGTTCTTCTCTGGTGGGAGCTCTTTATGAACAGACTCTTTACTACCTGCAATGATCTCAACATTCTGGGAAAGCAACAAGTGCATTATGGGTTCTCTACAGAAAGATAAACTTGATAATCCTCTCATCCTAGTTGCAACAAAGTCTCTATATATCAATGGTTCAGTATAAGATGTTTTATATGTAAAACTCTTACTTTCTTGAAGTTTTAGTAAGTTGATTACCACATCTTCTGAATCTCTTAAAACAAACTTAAGTAAAGAATGACTTACCTGAGGAACACATTCTGTGTTCTTGTTGCTGGATTTAGTGTAGTAATGCAATCTTTTATCAGGGGGCTTTTCTTTTAGCATCTCTTGAATTGCATCACTCTGAACTCTTATGTGTTCTAGTTTGTACTCCCTTATCTGGTTTATACCTGAATAGACTTTCAAGAGCAAGTGCATCATGTATGAGTTTAAAACTATAGAAATAGGTCTTGTAACTCTTAAACTCACAGTGATAGGTAGTTGGAACATGCTTGCTTGAAGGCCACATTTATTGCCTTCATTTTGTCCTCTAATGGCTAAATCAATTCCTATGGAGGCACCAGTTAGCGTGCAGTTTAGAAAAGTTAGCTGGTGTGGCACCATTGCTGTTTCCTCCTGCCCCTCTACTTGTTCTGTTGGTGGTGCAATTATCTCCAGAAACTTGTCTTCTACTGTCTCATTCTCCATTGGACAAGTCTGTTGTGTACTATGCTCCTCTTCACCTCTGTTTGTAGTTTCATCTCCTTGTCCTATTCCTGGATCAAAACTCTTTGGCAAAGACAGGTGCATTATACTAGAATTGGAATTTATCAAATCAGACTGAACCAAACTATCACTAGTGTTAGATAATTCAGATTTCTCTTCTAGTAATTTTACTTTCTTTAATGGACAAGTTGCAGCATAGTGTCCTCTTTGATGACATCTATAACATGTATGATCTTTAAATTTATTAGAGTTGGAACACTTACCTTGGGATGTTGCTGCTGGTTGCTTTGGCTCTGGTTTCTTATCACTTATATTTAGAGTCTCCATGATCCTCTTCAACGTTTGCTGATTCTGCAAGTCTAACAAGGCAGTAGATATTGGCTGTTGTTGTACCTTAGTTTCTTCAGCAGACTTCTTAATCTCTGGCTGGTGTGTAAGGGCACGTGAGATCACCCTCCTGGACTCAGGGGCGTAAGCATTATCATGCTTAGAGGCAGACTTTGTTTTGTTGTAGACAGCAACCTCTTTGGTGTTGCTTGGCAGTAAATTCTTGTAGTGGTGCATTTCCTGTTTAGATACTGCTTTGCAAACTCTCTGTACATCCTTGCCTTAAGATCTTCCCAATCCAATACTGGTTTGTTGTAGAAGCTTGGAGTATTTTCCCTTTGCCACCATTCATATGCCTTTTCTGTAAATGCTGAGACTGCTTGTTGTAACTTCTTTTCCTTTGGGATTTTGTTGGACTGCAGCCACTTCTCCATATTTTCTTCCCAATGCAAGTACATTTCAGGATCCTTGCTCTTTCCTGAAAATACTAAGGACTTGTATCTGTTATCAGTTCTCTTCAAGCTTTGCTTCCTTGATACCGTTGGTGTTGAATGAATGGGCACTCGGTATGTACTGAATCCATATATGCTGGACTTCTTTTCTTGCTTGTAAGGTTTGTAACCCTTATATGTAGCTTCCACACGTTCATCATCCTCTTCCATACTGATTTCAGAATCAGTTTCATTGCTCCATAACTTGTTTTTCTGGCCAACTTCATCTTTGTATCATCTTGTCTTTGTTTGAGAATGGTCTGGTGGTTCAGGCTCCATCTCCTCCTTTTGTGGCTCGTCTTCACTTTCAGAATACTCTTCTTGAGACAACAACTCTTCACCATGTTCAGCAGCATTGGTACTTAGATCATGATCAGAATCAGTCTCTTGACAAGAAAAGATTTGATCTTCTTGTCCACATCCACCTTCGCTTGGATCTTCTTCAAAGAACTCCATAGCTGCCTCTGTATTTTATTTCTTCCTCTTGTGTACCTCAGAAACAAGAAGACAAAGAAATAAATTGAATTATGCGTGCATATCCTTGCTTAAGAGGAAAATAGGAAAAGATATATTTTCGATTAACTCCAAGAAAGGAAACAAGTTTTATGGCAAATTTTAAACAAGTAACTTAACTTTTTTTTT
>MU109259.1:3604-17699 GCA_012274485.2 Sinapis alba | reverse complement strand
ATTCGGAAGTGTGATACGAACAAGCGTACACGTAAAGTGCGCCCAAATGAAAGGACCATATTACGTACCATTATTTAAACCTTTTGGTATCTTTTGGGCAACACTCTTTGGCACCAGCTTCTTCGTCAACAGCCTTCACTACGGCAGGTCCGTTACAAGATTCTTTACTAATCATTTGTATATAATTAGCATGCATGAGGCCATCATTATCCCCGGTCTTTTAACCGAGGTTCTTATCTTTGAATAAAAAAAACTAAGAATCATTTTTTAGAGCATGAACAATGGGGACTCTTAAGAGGTTCTTAAGGGGTGTGGGCCCCACAAAAATTAAAAACCACCTCTTAAAATTCTTGTGCAAGAGGTGTTCTTAAGTGGGTTTTTACACTGTTCATGGGTCCCACGACACATGTCGGCCCACGATTGACTACTTAAAAAAAAAAAAATTGAAAATTTACAGAAAAGAAAAAAAAAATTTAAGAGCCCCTAGTGGGATCTTAGAGTTGTTCATGCTCTTAAATAAGAGATATAAGAGCCGTCTCTTAGCCGAAAAATGGGAAAAAAATGTCAAATCATGAGTTAAGAACTTCGGTTAAGAACTCCGGTTAGGAGACCAGTACGTGATAATGATTCCCTGAGTATTGAGTATATGTTTGGTGCGTGTGTGCAGTGTGTTAGGAGCAGCCATAGGTGGCGTTGGATATTACACAGTTTCTTGGGGACAATTGAAGGAAACCGAAGAAAAACAAAACCCAAAGGAAGAAAGAAAACCCATCAAAAATATGTATCATCAACAAGAAGAGGAATACAAAGTTCCATTGCTTCTTAGTCAAGAAGAAAGTCCTGTGTGAATTTTGTATTATATACATTTTTTTCCTAATAGAAGAAAAGGAAGGTCGCTTAAATATTTTTGGCCCCTTTATTTCTATTGTTTGTATAAGAAGAATCACGTGTTAGAATGTGTTAAGTCGTCAGTGTCAATGGGAGATTGCTGAAGTAGGCTTTTTGGTCCGAAAAGCATAAACCCACCTAATTTAAATACATGTCTTTGGATATATAGAGCTCTTTATTATGTTATTTGTATTGAAGGTTCTGCGAATCATGAATCGATTGTATTCCCGCTATTAAGTCTAATGTATATACATTGAATAAGTTGTTATATGTTTTTGGTTTTCTTTTGGTTGTAAAGACTTTAAGAGATTAACCGGTTATTAAATTACACTAAAAATCCACCATAAGAACTTCCAATTAATCATGGTCTAAAAAGTTAGCTGCGTTTCTTAAGATTACTAAACTTTACCTCGTTTCTTTTTATGGGGATACCTATGATATAAGATTAAATGAGTTCTGGATTTAATACATATGGGCCTGATACGAAGTTTTTGTAAAGCCTATACTAGTGTATGCGATACTATAGTAGTTGAGGAAAGGAGTCTTCCTTCGTCTCTAATCTGGTAGAGGTTTCTATAGTATAAACTGGTTTTGCATGGTTTTGATTTAAGGTTAAAGTACGTTTCTAATCAAATATATCACTAATTAAAAAAGGATTGATTTTTTTTTTTTTTTTTGGTTTAGTTCGGAGTATTGTTATTTGTCACCACAAGAAAAACAACAAGGGATCAAACTAATACAAACAGAAACTTGGAAACTATTCTTATAAATTAGTAACTTTATCGATAGTTCAATGTTTTCAATCTCTTCACATGTGGGTTGTTTAACTTTAACAGGGCAAGAAGAGATAAACAACTTGCAAAAGTTAAATCCATTTTAGTTACAAAAAAAAGTTAAATCCGTTTATTAAGAAAAAATGTTTTTTTCGTCAACTTGTATTGGGTAAATGAAGATTCTCTTCACAAGAAAGACAAAATAACATGTGGGAAATAGAAGACAATACCATATCTCTGGGTCTTAACATGTGGGAAATAGAAGAAATACCACATCTCTGCACAAATAAAAAATCCGAAAAATACTTAAGCATCTAAACCTCAAAAAAAAACACCTGTAAAATTGTATAGGACATCACAAATATTCTGTAATTTACGATGACCGTCCCTTTCTTGCCAGTTGCCACTACAAAAAAAAAAACGTGTGATTCCACAAAGTCATCTTTATAAACAATGACACTTAAAGCATGATTAAAGAAGGTTCTTAGAGAGGTTTTTAGGGGATAGGTCACATGAATAGTGTAAAAACCGGTTCCTAAAACTCTTAAATAAGAACCGGTTCTTAAGAGTTTCTTGCACTGTTTGCGGGTCCAACTGACACGTGACGATCCGCGATTGGTTCGTTTTTTATTTTTTTTATTTAAAAAAAAATCAAATTAAAAAAAAAAAAATTAGAACCTCAGATGGGGTTCTAGGGTTAATCATGCTCTTACATGACACCAATAAAGAATAGATTTCCAGTTCGTCAGACTCCGCTCCAAATTATTATTATCATTTTTTTTATCAGGAGGTGTTCAGCCCAAATAATCTCCACAAACCCAAGATAAACCAATTAATACCATTTTTCGCGTAAAACATCCTTTCCAATTCAAGTCGAACCCATATGGCAGTAGTTACAGCTGCAACCCGTTTATCACCAAAACTAATTCGTGCTTGTCCGTCCCAAATTGTTCTGAAGCCATAAAAATAACTAAAACTATATGAGTAGATTCAATACTAGTTACATTGTTAACTATATGTTATCTTGATAAATGATAACATTACTACAACAACTCGACTACTACTTTTTGATGTAGTCCATCATACAAAGTGCAACATTATTTAAACTTTTAGCCAAAAGAAATAAAAACAAATGGAAATGGAACTGTAATCATTAATTAACGCAACTATACATCTACATGCTACTGGCTTTCTAGATATTATTGTATTGTCAAAAGGGCTTGCTAGGTTTAGTTGTACTTGTACATGATAGACATTATAATCAACCACCGCTCATCTAGTATTTATATCGTGATATAGTGACTGAAATACACATCAAATTACTAGAAAAAGACCACTTTTTGTTTTCACAGGATTAGCTAAGTTTCAGCAGTATTCTGGTTATAAAAATAAGAAAAAACAATATCTATTGATCAAACTCAATCCAACTATAATTCTTACTCCTCCATCGTTTAAAGAACCAAAAAACAAAGAAATTACCTACGTTTCAAAGAAAAAATGATTGCACCTTTTATCATAGAGAAATTCTCTTAGATAGCCCATTTTAGTTTGTTCTTCACAAAAATAATTCTTAAGGAAGAAAATGACCAAAAATAAGTATTTTTAGAAGTTAATTTTTTATTTATATGCATTTATACCCCTAGGGTTAACTAATTTAGACTTTAGGGTTTAGAGTTAAAGAGTGGATTTGGGGATAAGGTTTCAAATTTCAAAAAAAAAAATTAAAAAATTGAAAATTTCAAAAAAAAATATGTTATTTTGATCATTTTATTTTTCTACATGTACATGTACGGACCAGGATGTTTGTGAAACGACCTTAAATTTTGGGTCGGCACGTTCCCTTGATTGTTACAAGCCTAGTTTCGCCCACCCACTAAACCTGGTACGTTCCGCTAGATTGTTTTTCGAAATCCTTCGATATCGGTAACCATTCTCAACCATTGACGTGATTCTTGGAAAAGTGAAGCTCTCCTCGTTACCTCGGATGCCGGGAGACACGGCCATACTGGTTGGGCGATGGCACAATACGCGGGACTGGCCATAGGGAAAGTCTTTTTTTTTTTTCTCGAACTTCGGAGTAGCTAGTTCCCGATGATCTTCACAAAGCTTATAACTTCCTCTGTCTATGAAGCCCAAAACAACCGAAGGGGAGGATTCAAATACTTACTAAGGCCTTGCGAAAGCCACCAAAGCCGGTTTTGTATGAAACGCCACACGACGCCTTAGAACCGCATCCCAAATCGAACAAGTGCTCGCTTCTGTCGTTGACGGAACCTGCACAAAATCGGAAAGTATACTGCAAGTGCACAGTGAACCGCAATAGTATTTCAGGGATCGAATCCACGAGGACCAAGGTTACACAACGACTCTTCGAGAGTAGAGTTAAGCTAAGACAAAATGGGGGTTTGTTTGTAGTTTCCAGTTGCAAGAATTTAGAAGCAGAAAATAAATAACGAGTAAACTTGTGAATAAAAAGTGTCAGATCTCGGGAATCATAGAAAACACAGATTAGATGATATGATTGTTCAACAAGGGATGTATTAAGAACCGTTCTAGAACTCAAATCACTTAGTTAGACTAGTCTACTTCCGCAGTACTAAACCCTATGTATTAGAATCTTAAAGACTAACTTCCGTTGAATTTCAGATTCTAAACATGCAATAAGAACAAGTTTGATAAGTTCACAAAACTTCCTAACGACAACTTCCATTGGTTAAGAATATTTTGCTCATCTAGGTTCATTCAGGAATTTAATCAAACACTTTTGGTGCATTAAACCACCTATGATCAGAAACTAGAAGATCAATCTAATTTGAGCATTAAGGACAACCTAGATGAAGAAACCGATAGATTATTCCCTATTATAACAAATCATCATCATCAATCCATGAATTCCCTTGAAACCCTAAACCTAACTAATAAACTACTCAAACATAGCAGAAGAAACACAGAGAAATGATGAATAATGCATAATGAAATTAGAAATCGAAAAACTGGGTTTAGAATTCTTCTCCAAAGGTAATGATTCTCTCTCCCCAATCTCCAAACAAGTAAGTCTGATAAAAATCAAGCATAGTCTCCAAAAAAACTCATGAAAAACTCAAAATAAAGATCCCAACCCGTCTGGCACGAATCCCTAGGTTAAACCGGCTCAAAAATTGAATTAAACCAAAAATCTGGTTTTTGGTCATGCAGACCCAGGCCGGGATCGACCGGCGGATCGACCTGCCATTTCGGGATCGACCGATCCGGTTTTGGGCGATCGATTTTCTTCGTTTGGCTCGATCCAGAAACGTTCCGCAATTCTTTAATAACATGGGATCGATCGATCTAGATTCAGATCGACCGATCTAGCCCAAAAACATCATTTTCTCCATTTTTGCTCCATTCTTTGCTTCTTGTGTCCATAACTCTATCATAACGTATTCCAACCTGAAAAGACTCAAAAACACAAAAAGGACTCGAAAAATACTTGAAAACAAAAGTTAGAATACGTTAAAAACGCAACATATCAATCGGGTTGTATCCACCGCCACATCCTGAAAAGAAGTCTCTAAATAACCTAAACAAGACAGTCAGCTACACCACCACAGAAGGAACGAGGCCAACACCACAGCGCTGAGATGTGAGCTATAACGAGATGCTGACTCGAAAATGGCAATGACTCCCAATACCGACTAAGCATCTAAGGCCTTTGAGAACCAAAGAACCAATATCTTGACCATGAACAAATGACCTCCGGAGCCATCGGAGATAGATACATCGATGAACGAACAAGAGACTTTAACTTCTAAAGTCAGGCCGTCGCCTAACTCTTCGAAGAAACTGATCAGTACGCCGGAAGAGGGAGCAATGAAAGAGTTGCAGAGCAAACTAGGAACCATCTAAAGGCCATAGACGACCACTCGAATCGAACCAGAAGCACACACACGAAGAGACCAAAGCCGGACACTTTCACCACAATCACATCTGACTTGTACCTCGCCTCCTTACTCAACAGAGACCGGAGCACTCTTGATTACGGCAAGTAGAGACCGGAATCTCCCCGACCCGAAGAGACCCTAATCAACCACCACCCTAACCGAATGAGAACGACCCTATAGATCCGCATCATCAGAAGACCGCGGACCTAGCCATGACAAGAACCCTCGCTGCCTCCTCACGACGACGGAACACCGGAGAGCTCGAGAAGGGGAAAACGAAGCTCTCCATGAACCCTAAAAACCGACCCAACACAGCTCCACCTCGTCGAAACCCTCGCCAAAAGTCCGAGAAGGAGCTACCTCTGCCAGTGTCGACTCCTCGTGACTGAAGTGTTCACCGGAAACACATATCCAAACTTAGAAGACGCGCATATCGGGCAAGGGAGGGTGGAGATGGTGGTGAGCAAAGCGGAAAACCAGTAGAGAGAAGAAGACACCTCTCCGGCCCCGGCACTCGCGCAGATGCGCCGACCGTACGTCAGAGGGGAAGAGACACACTCTGTTATAAATGAGAGGTCGAGAGAGAATTTAAGATAAAGGAGAGAGAAAAAATAAATAAAATATATATATATAGGGAGACTATTGCTGCAAAGTCTGATAAATGGTCTCCATGATAAAACGTCTACTTTCCTTCTTCGGTACTGCTTTCAAGCCACAGTCTATGCCCTCTGGTTCGAACGCAACTCTCGTCGAGTAGGAGAAGCTCCAAATAACCCAACACGATTAATCAAAACTCTGGATAAGCTTGTTCGAAACAGGATCTCATCTATACGAGGGAAAGGGGGAAAGAAGCATGTTAAAGCCATGGCAATCTGGCTTGCAAGACACTGATACTTTTTTATAAAATTTTAAAGTGTTTTTTTTTTATAATCTTTTTAGCAAACAATAGTATTATTGCTTGTAACAAAGTTTTTTGATGTGAATAAATTTAAAATTCTTTAATATATATATATATATATATATATATAGTATATGCTAAATTAAGAACAAGGCGATGTACAATTTGCAATAGCTCAAATAATTCAATAATGCTCCTAAACCTAACGGGTCTTGAACAAAAACATACAATTGGGCAACTCCATAGTCGCATTTTTGTGATGCATAAACTAAGTTTCGAGTGTATATTATCGCTATGTAGATCATATATGTCTTTAGTCTTGCTTTAGTGGTTACTAAAACTGAGTTGAAACACAGAGCATTTGGTATAAACGCTAAGAGCATAGAAACATAGATCTTCCTCTGCACGTAAACAAGTATGTACACGAAACCTAGGCCCATTGAGCCATTCAATATTAGATAACTTAGGCCCATTACAAGATTTACAAGAAACACAGTAAATGTTTATACGGGCCTTAATATCTGCTAAAATAGGCCCATTTACGGTTAACAATTTTTCAAAGTTGAAGATATTTTCCGTCACTTTTCCTAAACCGGCGGGAGCGCGAGGAGGAGGTTCGAATCGCCGCCATGAATCCAGCAAATGCGACGGCGATAGAAGCCGAAGGTGGAGGAAACGGAGACAAGTACGAGGTGGGGAAGACATACGAGGTGAAGCTGACGACTGGAATCGAGTTTACGGGGATCGTCTTGGCATATGACTCTGATCCACACGTCGTCATCTTCCATATCCTTTCGATCTTACTCGCATCACCACCGTAGTTTCCGTATCTCTATGCTTCTTCGTCTTCTTGAGCTGTAGTGTTCTGTATCCTTGACGTGAATTTTACAAGAGGGAGCGTTACCGGAAACTGGTGAATCGATGACTACACGGACGGTGAATGCGGATTTCATATCCAAGGCCAAGTTCGTCGGGAAGTTTAAAGATCCACTCGCTTGGAACGAGCAAAAGCGTTTCGTTGATCTCTATGGACTCTTAGAGAAAGAGGCACTCGCCATTAGGTGTGCAGTCTCTTTGTGATTGAGTCGAGTTGCTTCACTCGTTTTGATTGATTTGAGCCTTTACGATGAATCTTATTACGCAGGAAAATCGAGAGCATTGGTGTTGGTGTTACCGCAGAGGCGCAGAAGATCTTCGATGCTTTGTCTAAGACGTAAGGATCTTTTGGTTCTGATTGCTCTTTGAATCTTCTTGTGGTTTAGAAGATAAGAAAAGCCTAGGTTGATTCATGGTTAAACAGCTTTTGCGAATGTAAAGAAGGTCTTGAGTGGTTGCTTGTTTTAAGGAACTGTGAATCATTAGGACTTCTCTTTTGTGAGATGAGTATGTTTGCTGTTGATTCAATTTACCGTGTGTATTGCTCTTGGTGTGCTGAAGATGCATACTACCTGTCGTCTTTAGTCTTGCTTCAGTGTTTGCTTCTATGGAAATTGCGTGTAAATCAGCTTCAAACCTCAAATATTTACTAGGGATCGAGTAGAATTGCATAGAAAGTAAACATCTAGATGGGTGAGTTTGCTTATGTCAGGTTCGAGATGGTTATAGGCTACTTATAGTTGCATACACTGAGCTTTCTTGGTTTAATAATTAAGAACCGATCATGACAGAATGGCTGTAGACTCTTATATATATCAGTTGATGGAAGTGTCAGGGCAACAAAACCAGCAACATTTACTCTCTTTAATTGAATGTTTATGTTCTGCTGCATTCCAGGCTTCGTGTCAAGTGGGATAACAAAGTCATTGTGGTAATGGGAGATGTGCGTATTTGTAGCCCTTACCACTCTGATTGTGTCACTGGAGGAACTCGTGCTGCCAATGATCAAATAAAGAAAGTGGTAAGTGTCAGTAATACCTTAGTAATAAATGGTACATCCTTGCATTTCACCGCAGATGATATTAATATGGGTTTTGTTTCACAGTTGAAGAACGTGAGAGAGAAGCTGCAACTCGGTAGTGACACATGATGCAACTGAAGGAGTTGTTCTTTGAAAAACAGCAAAAGGGTAAAGCTGTTACTATAGTGAGTAAGTGAATGTATTGCTTATAATGGTGTAGCAGAGATTGAACATAGAGAGAGTGTTGGCGTTTCCTTGTGTATATAGCAAATTAGAATCCTCTGGACCAAAACAAATACATGTTTAGAAGCATACCTATTCGCTAATGAGAAGGTCAACATTTACATTTTCTTTCAATACACTGAAACTGAGAGCTGTAGTGGATTGATGGCTTGATCTTGTTAAGACTTAGGATAGTGAATGTTGCAGATCAAGAATATTAAGGAAGTATTGTAATGTATATTCTAGCATCAGGCTTTACTCGTCGCTTTTTGCATTTTTTCTGCACTTATTTGATTGCATATTCCCTGCTAAAGGAAATGCAGTTAACTGTTATTGTTTCATTTGCTGAAACGTGAAAAAGACGAGCACCCAAAATGATCATACAAGTAATCAAACAGGGTATTTATAAGCGAACATCTCCTTTCCAAAGTTACCAATTTACAGGATCCAAAAAAAAACCCCTCTGAATCAGATAACTACACCTTACTTGTTTTCTCCTTCAAGTTCGTCTTAACCGTTCCTGGAGTTGAACACAAATTTCTAGCAGATCATTTATTGGAAGAGAGGAATGGCTTATGGTCATAGCTATCAGAAAATTCAGCTGTGGTTGACCATCTTAATGCGTCTGACTTGAGGCTTGGGTGGGGCAAGGAAATGGTGTTGGAGAAGCACATGGATTCTCCATTTCTGATTACGGTCCCAAGCTAGACATTTCTTCATTAGATCCGACAAGCCACGGGTGTGAGAACTGATCGTACGTAAGAATCTCGTGGTTTGGATCAGTTATGACGTTGAACTTCGCCCAGAAAGTCTTACAATCTTTGACTTTAAGAATATGCAAATATGGGAGATAAATCTTTTTGAAGCACCTTTGAACAATATGTGTAGGCACCCATGTCCATGCACTAAGAGAGATTACCAAGTCATTTAGACAAAACTTAGCTCTTCAATTTTCAACATAATATGCTAAAAGTGAACTTCATAACTTAGGAATATTTGCAGTTGTAACTTGTGTTATGTAGTTTGTGACAAATACATCGAGTAGATGTTAAGCCATTCTTCTTCTAGTGTTCACATCACTTTGTTCCATATTTCTACGAATAAAAAGAGGCATTAGTCAGAGTTGGAATTTTATTGATTGTTAAAGTTGTTAAATTATGTAGTTTCTTTTTATGGATCTACTAAAAAAAGCTACGGTTATTGTTTTGGTGATTTTGAATTCTATTCAAAATTTATTGTTATTTACAAATTTTTATTTTTATTAGTTCAATAATTCTGTTATAATTCTACCATTAGTTGAGTAAAGACTAAAGCGAATAGTAAGTGACAATACCAAGTGATTAATATACTTGTGTGTTACAGTTTGTATCAGATGATCTTAATATATTTTGTGTCACAGCTAAAACTGGAGAGGGAGAGAGAGAGAAGTTGCAACTCAGTGGCACATGAGGCAATTGAAGGAGTTTTCCATGAAACACAGCAAAACGGTAAATTGCTAAGATTCCGAGAAATACTCCATGCATGATGCCTTGTGTAAATTTGTTGTTTCATGGTTAAAAAAAAAAGAATATTAGAGATCTCTGTGTTTGTTAGTGTTCTGTTCAGTATAGCAATTGAATCGTCTGAACCAAAACTATATAGAAGCATACTCTCTAATATTATATAGATGTGTAATGGATGGAGTTGAACTAGTTAACACTTAAGGATAGTAAATATTGCAGTTCAAGAATATTAAGGACTTTGATCAAGACTATTAAAGTCCAAGACTTTACAAATGGGTCTTGAGCATTTTCCCAAGTTGTAGCCCAATCAAAGCAATGTAATTTTATTTAGGATGGTGATTATAAGAAGAAAATATTTGATTTGTTAATTTGGATTCAATGTATTATTGACAAAGTGACATTCGTAAGGTCAAATCTAAAAGAGTGTAACATTTTTTTTTGTCTTTCTTTAACTATAAACCAGCTTTCTTTCCATAAACAATGTCTTGCTTTCAACTTTCTACTTTCTCATCCCTTTGCTGAAATCTCTGTAAAAATTTCAGTGTGCAAGAACTTACAATCCTCCTTTATCGCTTTCAGTCACTGTGCTCATTACTTTTCTTTTATGCTCGTCTCCTTTCTCTCACGTTCATCCTCTCTTTCCCATCCATTATTTAGATTAATCGAAAAAAATCAAAACTATATAGCAAATGTTGAGCAATAGAGTATAGTTTATGGATCAAGTTAAGGCAAATATTCAGCTATGGAGTCTAATTTATGGATCAAATCAAATCAAATATAGTTTTTTACCACAAGTAAATAAATAAGTACCGGCAGAAAGTGGACTAACACACATGCTGAACGTGAACTATAAAAAAATTGTTTTTAGTATCGGATTTATAATTGAAAGTTCTAATACTAAACATGCTTAATTATAAGATGATAATTAGTTAGAGCTTTTCTTTCACACATACACACATGTGCGTGTGTGTGTGTGTCGCACGCGTGCAAGTGTCCTTGTAACAACATGAAGATGTGGGATTAGGAAAAGAGTGATTGATGATGAAACAAAGGACTTTGGTACGAAGGAAGTGTCAATGTCCACTAGAGAAAAATCATAAAATGTGGAAGGAATGAGAGTGCACATAAGGAAGAGTGACTAAATATTGGTTTCTGATCATAAATAACAAAAAGCAAACCTATGAAAGTTTCTAAAGTAAATACAGAATGCAAGACGCTCCCTCGAGAAACCAAGTTTCACTCTCTCTCTCTCACCGTCTCACGCCCTACGGGTCGGGCCATGCCACAATTGCATTCTCCTTTTTAAAATATTCCTTCTCTAAGTATTATCTTATCACTTTGTATTTCTTTCTGCTTTTCAAGCATCCAAAGTTTGATTCATTTAATGAATATATTGTATCTTCTTCTCTAAAGGTAAAAAGCAAAGAATCCATGTTCAAACTTTGTTTTCTTTTGTACGTTGTAGAATGTATTCCCTCAAATTTCTTTTTCCTTTTGTTTCGCTTTAAGATTAAATGTTAAAAATATGCTTTTGTATGTTCTTAATTCATTTACGTAAGAGGTAAGTTCTATATATATAGATTGCATATAACGGTAACATGTACATAGAGTATAATTATAAGAATAAACGTCTTTCGGGTTTTCAAATATGATCTTGTTACTAATTGATGTCAATATTACCAAACTGAGATGTCGATGGAGTATTGATGGAATATACGTCCATGTTTTTAACCTCTTTTTTTGCCATGGAACTAATTTCTAGCTTAAGCATTTTTTTTTACAATTTGTAACATTTAACAATTCATTTTTCAATGATATAGACAATTCTTAAGAAATATATATAGACGGGTACGCCTTTGGTTTTGAGTAAACTCGACCTAGGATCCTTCACTTTTAACACTAGTTGAGAATAAAGCGAAGTCTTTCTGATCTCATTCCTCCTACCCACATTCACATGATCTAAATGCGCATATATATACACATGACACACTCACCTACATGTGTATATGTAATGTAATAATGCTATTAAACTTGTCCATTTTTCTCCATATTAGAATGAATGCAAATCATGTCATTATATAATGTCATTTTGTCTTAATCGCAGTTCCCATCAGATGTTGTCTATTTTCTATATTAGAATAATGTACTATCGGTTTGATTAATTAAGTGCTGGTAAATGTATGCAAAAAAAGGAATCTAAATTAATACTCTGTTTCGATTTAGAGTTTCAATGTAAAATTTATTAATAAGATTCTTCATTTTATTTTTCTATTGATTGAAATATTATTAGGTGTAAAGGTAATTGTATTTTTATTTTAGAAATATATAAAATTATATATTTTTAATATATGTGAATAAACCTAGAACGACAAGTAAAATGAAACGGATTGAGTATTAATGCACATAATTTTAAAGGTATGCAATTAATGGCGAACCCGTGTACCAAACAAACAAGACAAAGATAATTAAGAAAGTAATTAGAAGATGTATGTCTTTATACGCCCATATATTAGCTTCAATCCTTTCTGTCCCTGTCACTTTTAATCAAAACCCGAATGAGATGATTAGAATAAACAAAAAGTTACTCCAAATGTAATCGTGATATGCTTGATATGTCCAAATGCGTGTGCTGTCATAATCAATTTATAATTAGCAGTTGCTAATCACCTAACAACCATATAGATAATATCTCTTTACTTTTGCTTCATGTTAGATTAAATAGTAGTGCGTGAAGCTTCTATTCTTTCTCATTCTTGTAATAGTTATTTTGTACGTATTCCCTTATATAAGTCAATATATATGGTTCGTCCTCAGCTCGTGACTCGTCATGTCATATTGATGCTCTTGCATCATACCATTTATATATTTACGAATTTAAAAAATCATGGCAACTTTCCTTATAAAGTTAATCAACAGTAATACTGACTGGTACTGGAGTAAAAGTAGTAACACAAATTGTTATGTACTTCTGAGTGTAATAGTTTGATCACAGTGAATATTCAATAATTTATATAAGGAGGATTTGAATGTATACAATGATGTCAACATCAGTGTATTGTTGAAAATGGGAAAAGTGATGTAGACAAAAATATATTGAATAAAGAGAAGAGGAGCGTCATGAGCATATCGAAAGTAGATTACGTTGTTAAATCTGATAGAGAGGTGATGAGATTATTGGTTTATAAGATCTTAATTAACCCGGGTTTCTTAAGGTGGGGTTCTTAGCGGAAGTTAAGAAACTGTTTCTTAATTTTTAACTAAAAAAACTAAGAACCAGTTCTTAAAGTCCTTATTTAAGAACCGGTTCTTAGCTTCTTTAGTTAAAAATTAAGAAACAGTTTCTTAACTTCCGCTAAGAACCCCATCTTAAGAAACTCGGGTTAATCATGCTCTAAGACGCGTGATTTGTTTCCTTGGGGGAATAAACTCAAAATAGCAGAGAAAAATTTTCATTTCAAAATAAATGTCGTTTTATAATTTCAATGTAAAATTTATTAAGAAGATTTTCCAGTTTATTTTTTATTGGTCAAAATATGGTTATGTGTATAGGTAGTTATGCTTTTATTTTGAAAATATATAAAATTATATGTTTTGTTAATATGTGTGTATAAATCCAAAATGAAATTTAAAATAAAATGGAAGGAATATAAGATAGATGCAGGACTTGGTATTTGTGTGGCTAGTGTTTGAGGTAGGCCTGGGCGTTCGGGTACCCGTTGGCGTTCGGGTCGGGTTTTTCGGATTTCGGTTTTTTTTTATAACACCTCTTAGGTCCCATTCTAGTAAATTTGAAAATACGGGTCGGGTTCGGATATAACACATCGGGTTCGGATCGATTTTGTATCACATCCTAGAACCCATAAAGTAACCATATATCATTCGGATTCGGGTGATATCGGTTCGGTTCGGATATACCCGAAATAAAATCTAAAATTTAAAAGCAAAACATAAGAAATATATACTTATTTATATATAATTAAGTATTTAAGGTA
>MU109249.1:0-17741 GCA_012274485.2 Sinapis alba | reverse complement strand
GGAGGACGACTGCGTTTATATTTTGTCGTCGCATATCACCTTTTGATTAATAATAATATAAAATCAAATAATTCGCAAAATGATGATTAAATGATTGGATTATATATATAGTTTAATTAATATACCTATTGTTTCGGGAGATATCGGCAAGATATTGCAACATATCGCCGGAGAACCAGCGGTGGATCACCGATGTAACATTGACGATGCGGCCTTGAACGCCAGTTTGCGCCGCTGTTTCGATCATATTCTTTAAGAGCAGTTTAGTGAGCAGAAAATGGCCTGCGCGTTCAGAGCAAAACCACATGGGTTAAAGTTAGTCACCTAATCACATTAATTAGACGGACCATATAAAATGAAGGAATGATTGATTAATTTTTAAAAGAATATTCCCTCCGTTTCGATTTAATTGTCGTTGTAGAAGAAATTTTTTGTTTCAAAATAAGTGTCGTTTTATAGTTTCAGTAAAATTTATTAAGAAGATTCTCTAGTTTATTTTTATATTAATTGAAATATGGTTAATTGTATAGATAATTGTGTTTTAATTTTGAAAATATATAAAATTATATGTTTTATTAATATGTGTGCATAACCTAAAAACGACAATTAAAATGAAAATATGGACTAATAACTACCGAGATAATTAGTGGCGAAGGTCATCTCGACCCCGTCCTCAGTGATGGCGTGCTTATGCGCGTATTTGCCGGCATTATTGCTGTGATTTTATCCCGGACATTGATTAATTATCATATATATATATATATGTATGATTCTTGGGGTGATCAAGAAGAATGTTTGTTTACATGAGGATGTTGAGAGGGAGATGAAGAGATTCGAAATCGGCGACGAAGCGACGAACGGAGGCGAGAGAGCTGAGGTCAAGATGCATGACGATGATCTCCGCATGGGGAAACTCAGAGAGGATACGTGACTTTGTTTCCTCGGCGGTTTTGAGACTCCGAGCAGGAATCACAATCCTCGCTCCTCGCTTTGCCAGAACTCGCGCCGTCTCCGCTCCTATCCCCGACGTCGCTCCAGTGATGATGGCAGTTAGAGATCGGAGATCACAATTAGCAGTGACATGATCGGCGGTGGATCTTGATCCGAATCCGCTTGGGCCACCGGAGCCTATCAGGTGCTTAACCGTCTCAATCATTCTTCCTTTCTCTCTCTGTGAGTCTATTAGTTTTAGTTATGTTTCTGTTATGGAGAGCAGTTGAGTATTTTGAGTGTGTTGTGGTTACTATTTATAGTGCTACGTGTTGGAGGAACATAGCAAGACATATGCGGAGAAAGGAGACAACATTATTTTTTCAAAATGAGTTAAAAAAAACACCTATAACGTATAAAAATAACCTATTGATTGGCACAAAACAAATGATAAACGGAATTGATAATGTGATTAAAATAAATGTTTGGTTAGCCAACTCTAATTGACTAGAGGATGATGAGTCACGGAGCAAACATTATACTTTGATATTGGGTGATTACAAACCATAATCTTCCAAATTTTTACATATATAAACCACTGTAATGTAATACTCCATGTAATATACAAAGTGGAAACCATGCATAGATAGTGCCATGTTTTTGGGTAACACTATTGATGTCCAACTTTCTAATGGTATTATCCTCCGAATCTTTTTTTTTTTCCATTTCATGTATGGTCCCCTTCCTATTTTTTTTCCTCCAAACGGCTATGGTCCCCTTCCTCTTTAACATACACATTTCTATAATCTATATGAGGAGACAAAAATATGTTCAAAGTCTCTATCTCTTACCTAGTCATACTCTATATATAAAAGTGCAGGTTTTATTCTAATGGACCCAAGAATTAATACACAATCACGTACGTCTATAGGATTTATTAGACCTGGACCCAAGAATTTACCCAGACCCGAAGATCCGATTCAGAACTGACTCGAAAAATCAGGTCTGGATAGGATCCGAACCAATCATTTTACCCTATTGGATCTTGTTGGGGAGGACCTGCAGGTCTTGGACCCGACCCGACCCGAACCCGAAGTTCAACGGTTACCCAAAATACTCGAAATTTTTAGTATATATACGGTATATATGGATGTTTTAATATACTTTTGGTATTATGAATTTTTTTTAAAAGTTTTATATTTGTGTTTTTGGGTATTTTTCATGTCTTTTGTTCATATTTGGGGTAAAATTTTAAATTTTTTTGGATATTTAAATATTTTCATGTATTTTTTTTTTTATGTTTTGGGTGTTTTTGGGCTAATCCGAACCAAACCCAACCCAGAACCGACCCAAATCCGAACCAAATTTTTTTTAGTTATCCTATTGGGTCCAACTATTTAAGACCCGACTCGACCCGACCCGGATCCGACAAGATCCGAACCGACACCAAACCGAGAATTTCAAATTACACTATTGAGTCCTAAACTCTAGGACCCGAAAAATCCGAACCCAAAAGGACCCGATCCGAACACGATCCGAGGACCCGAATGCCCGGGCCTAGGATTTATTATTCATTTTGAAAACGTATGAAATATTAGTTTACCATAGTATGGTTTCCTCCTCGACTGGCCGGAGCTTCCACCTTACATTCGAGTAGCATTGACCACATACCCACTCTTGAAATGAACTTAATCGTTTATGCATTTCTGGATGCAATTTTTTTTAGGATCAGTTTTTTTTGGTATAGAAAACTTTTGAGATTCATACGATTATAAAAAAATTGGTTTCTTCCTCCAACTATCTATCATTCTTTCACTATCTTTCATTTATATAATGTTTTTGCTGATATAATTTTGTTTAAATTAATTTTTTAGATTCTAAGAATAAAATAAGTTCAAATTATTATTTTTAATTTGAGACTAAAATAAATTTAATATTTAGGTATATTTTAATAATAATTAAAATTTATTTAGTTATTTAAAATATTAAAATTAAAAAGATCTATAATATTATGTTCTACTAAAATAAGACATAATTAAAACTAAAGAAAATTATATAATGGCAAAAACAATTATGTGTGATGATATAATCTATTAAAAAAATTTAATATGTAAATAATTACTAAATTAATATTATAGTAAAATGTCTCAAATAGTTAAATTTCACAAATCACGATTCACACGTATGAATAGGATTATGATGTTTCTGTTTTAATAAGATAGTATATATTGAGAAGCGTTTTATACGTTTCATGTGTAGCAATAACTTAAAGTTTTATAACACTCCATTATACATGGAATAAATATTACAGATTTTGTAGTTAGTTCCTTCTTCAAAATCTCACTATGCAACAATTAATACTTGTGTCACTAATCTGCAAACACAATAGTTGTTCATGTTATGAATGCTACAAGTAAACCAAGGAATATAACAAAGACTTGATGATCATTTCTTTAATCTCAGATATAAAAATATGTATATGATCTTAACATCTCACAGTTCCTCAAATACATAATTATTTGATATGTTGAGAATATTCTTAAATTCCAGCTTTAAGTAAATTGTCACGTAGTTATTTTTGCTAGTGAAATTGTAAGTGGTTTATGCAAAAGATACGGTGGGGATTTTGGAGAATGACACAATAGAGTAAGCTAATTGACCTCTTTGTTTTTGGAAGATCCACTCCATCAATGGATGACAAGGAGATCTTCAAGCTTGATAAAGAAAATCATCAAAAAGTAATCTAACCCAAATCCAACTACTATCCACTAACAATTCCACTAAATTTTATTTATAAAGTATACAATTATCTTATAATATTTTCCAACTCAAAAAATACATGTGTCTTATTTGTAGCTCTAGAATGATCCATCTAATTTGTATTAATTAAAACTACATCATCGATATATATGAAGATTAACTTCAGGTATTTTCAAGTGAGAAAATCATGTCGGAATATTACTTTGCAGAGAAATGGAATCCAAATGTCTCAGATTATTTGCATCTCCTCGAAAGAAAAAGTTGCAAAAAGAAGTTAGGTCATGTAAGCCATATTAAAATGTATTAACCTGAAAGACTTTTTGACTCACCCAAAGAAGAGGCTGTTATTGTTTCACTATATTTGGTTTTGGATACCGCGCTGAGTCTGAACATAATGATTTTTGTTTGTGAATCTATCATAAATATTTTCAATGATTGGTCTTTTCTTGAAAGATTTATGGATCCAAATTCAATTTTTTCTTTAAAGTAAAACAGAAACAAGATGGTCCAACCTCTAAGAATCAATTATTAATCAAAAATTTGTAGGATATGAATATAAGAAAAGGAAATGGTAGAAGGGACGTTGAGATAAGCGTAATTAAACGAAATGGTGATAATAATATATAAACTCCTCCACCTTGGGAGGCCTTGTCTGTTTCTAAAGATCCCGCACTATATTAGCATTAAAAAAGGGTTCGTTAGGTGAGAAACGTTGAATATACAATAAACTTTTTGATTAAATGGAATTAAGAAAAGAGACTCCTCTACCTTTGGAATCTGAGTGACATTGACAAAGTTGGAATCTTTGCTTTATGTGTTAGAACGGGGTAGGTTGTGATGTTGGATTACCAAATTAATTTTCAAGAGAGATAAGAGAGTTGGTCATATCCCTTTCTATATGGCATGCCATTATTGCTATCAATACTTTTATGTCGTTAGCAACCAATCACATACTAATTAGTTTTATTGGTAGCCTTTTAGAGAACAATACATATATTCAAGCTTTGAATGGTCCATAGTCCATACAGTATGAGATTTTAGTGAGTGGCTAGCTGATCCTGTCTTTTGTAGACAGTTTGATACTCCTTTCTAACAATCTAATGACAAAAAAATATTTTTGGAACTTGGTATATTTAATATTCAATCCGAAGGACTTTTTTTTTGTGAATTTCTTGTAGTTGAACGAAATTAGGTAGGAAAACATGGTTGCTTTCTTACTTGCACACTTGGTAACAAAAGCTACTAGGTCTGGAAATTTTATCCAGACCCAAAAATTTGAACTGAAACTGATCTAAAAGTATCTGATCTGAAAGTGAAATGTAAATTTCAAATTTTTTAAATGGATCTAATTTTTTTATCCGAAAGAATCAGAACTGAAAAGAACTACACAAATAGATTTGGATCTAAAAAGAACCTACCCAAACCACTACAAAAAACAATGAATTTTTTGACATATAAAAGCATCAAGAATTCTCTAGGATTTCCGACAAAAATCCTTCAGAAATGAGCTTGGGGAGATTCGCCGGGAATCCATTGGAAATTCTCGACGGATAAAAATATTTGCTCTTTTTTAGATAACCATCGACGATTTAACGTTGTTGAAGTCAACGTACACCAACAAGTAGAGGACCAAATTCAGAATCCGTTTATCGAAAAAGTCATCCCGCTGGTCCAATGCCAAGTAGACGACCTTATTTTATTCTAAGCTTCACCATCTGAAGATACATCTTTTGCCTCCTCCAACAACTTAACTCATGAATAAATAAAAAACCTTGTTTTTGAGATACGTTTCAAATATTTCATTTAACTTATATTTTTTAATATAATTATAAATTATAATTTATTTATTTTTCGTAAGTCGTTCCAAAAAGAAAGGTTGTTACGACGGGTTAGGTCATCCAACTTGGGTGTATTCTTCTTTACCGGTTCAATGTCCATATCATGTGATCCCAAATTTTTGGAACAACTCAAGAACAAGGATGAACATATTGAGAGTGTGACTTGTTTTCCTGCTACCACCCGCAAATGTAACTTTTGTGGTTGTTAGTGGTTGTTGGCGTTTTACACCAATCACAAAAATACTACAAACCATTTCAAACCGCTCCAAACCTCATAAAATTAAAAGTTGGTTCTCGTTAGCGTTTGCGGTTGCGGACGGTTGTGGTTAGTAAATATTATAAAAAATATTTTATATTTTATTTTAAATTCACTAATAATATCATTTTTATTTTACAAAAAACTTTAAACAAAAATCCTTCACTATAATTTTTAAACATTAATATATATATATATATACATATATAAAAAGTATATACATATATAAGTGAATTAAAATATTATTTTAAAAGTTCTAACATAAATCTTCAAAATAAATTTTATTAAAATTATAAATTTCATTTAAACTAAAAAATAAATGTAATATTTTTATTAATTATATTATATTAATAATTATTATATTTTATAATATTAGTATGTTTTTGATATTTTATAATGTGTTAATATTGATAATATTAAATCGTTGTAGTATCTCATAATTAACCAGTCACAAATATCTCACAAACGCAATAATTTCTAACCGCGATACCATCGTACGAATCACTTAATATTGCTAAAAACCGTAACCGCAACTGCATCATTTCAACCAATCAGATTCTCAAAATGCAACGATCCTAGCTCAATTGGCAGAAAAAAGAAGCAAACGATTATGGAAAAGCTGAGAAAGTGGTTTAGGGACGAATTCTACATCTTTTGATCCATTTTTCTAATTTAGCTTGTTCTCTATTTTTATGTATTGACATTTTAATTAATTTTAATTATTTTTAAACAAAATTTTTAATTAATTAATTTTATATTATTTTTAAACTAATTTAATTAGATTTAAAAAGAATTTTACAAAACAAAGTTCTCAACGAATTTCCGGTGAAAGTTTTCCCAACAGATTTTCTACAGAAAGTCTGTTGGAAAGGGTAATAAGGAATTTGTTGGGAATATTCCTAACATAAATATTTCCATCTAAAATTGTAACACAAAATTGTTTGTAGGAATTTGTTTCAGGAATTCATTAGAAAATTGTAAGTCCAGAAATTTTCCGAGCTTATATCTTCGTTGGAAAAATTTTGAATTCCCAACAATTTTTTTACAGATATATTCATTGGGAATTCACCGAGAAAACTTCCATCAAGAATTGGTCAGGACATCCTGACAAAAGCTAACAACTTTTCTTCGATGAGATAGGTTTGACGAAACAATTTTGTCAGAGTCAGAATCGTTTGTTTTCTTCTAGGGATAAACTCGACTTGATAAGAACCTATTTTTAGTTATAACCAACCTTAAAACTTAATTGAATATCAAAACATTACTCCAAATGATTTAGCTCTTAGTTTTTCCTAGTTTTTGTAAGTATTTTTGTAACATTTTTTTTTTAAATAAGATGAAACTTTAAATGTTAAATTTAGAGTGTAAGAATGTTTATTTTTAATTACTAATAGTTTATTTTTGATATTTTATTAAAAATAGATAAATTTGATGGATTATGACTAAATTTTGATGGAGTTAGAATTTGGGGCCTTTTTGGTCATAAATATCTGAACCACTCCAGACTTGTTATGTATCTAAAATTACTTGTATTTTAGTTATCAACTTGAACTTGAACTGATCCCAACTCAAAAAATTAGCTGGACTTTAATTGAAAGTTTCCAATTACCTAGTTAGATCTAAAATTCTAAAATTCAAAAGACCTAACACTGAAAAGAATAGAACAATACCTGATCCGAAGATCCAAATGTGTATGCCTACAAGCAATTGTAGTGGTGTTACAAAAAATATTATTTGGAAAGCCTTTTTGATAGATGAATATAGATCATTCTACAAAAACGATGTTGTTGTATCTTGCTTGGTCATTAGTAGCATACTCCAATAGAAATTTTCGCAAGTAGAGAATTCAACCAGATCGAGTGAATATTCTTGTAATTTTTTTGTTTCTTACGTGAACATTCTTGCAAGCTACAATGTTTGAGGTTCAACATTGAAAAACATATTACACTTGTAACCTTAGCGGGCGATATATCCTAAAAAGTTTTTTTTAATAAATATTTCTTTGACTATAACATTTTGAAACTTCTGATAGTGTGTCGTCTTAACACAAGATAGTATCTTGCTTTTCCATATAATAATATTATGCGTTAATCACACTATAATTAAAATAAGTATGCACGAGTTTTATTGATCAAATACATCCACGAGATTCATGAGCTATGGATTGAAATGAACCGTATCCATGTAAAACTCCTAGTCAGATACAACCTTCAAAACTCAAAACAATATTAAAAAAAGAACAATTTGTTGAAGTATCTTTTATGATTGATTAATTAATAAATGATTGCAAGTGAACATCAGATTTTCTAAGAAAAAGATAAGATAAAGAAAGTCAAGTGAGTTTTTTTTTTTAAATGAAAAGAAAACTCGCATGCATAAAATCAGGGTTGTGTTGACAAAAAAAACTATCAGGGTTGTATACACATATGTAGCCGAAGGTTTTTGATTTGAAGAAGTAAGAAAACGATCAAAGGAAAATAAAATGGAATCGATGGACAAGTGTTGGAGCTGAAACTGACAACCTGTAATTATTTAAGAACGAGGTTAAAGACTTAAAGTAAAAGTTGTTTCTTGCAGATGATAGTTACGCTGGACTTTTAAAGAGACTGATCCTTAATGTGTAGCAAGACAAAAACCATGGACCCAGAAAGACAAATCAAAGCCATGTTGACAGATGAAACCAATGCCTTCATTTGGATTGTAGGAGATTTAAGTCATTCCATCTTCTCTCCTGTTTCTCATTCATCGTAACAGATATATACTCTGAACTATGGCTACAAGTTCAGTTAATTCTGGTCGGTTCGGTTCCGGTTTTCAATTTTTCGGTCAGTTCAGCTTAGATATTTTGGGTATTTCTATTGTTACCGAAACTAAACCAAGTTTTTTTTTTCTATGTTAACGAAATTAACCTAATTTTTTCTGATTAATTTATATGGTTTAGTTTGAAAATTTTAATATATTTTGAGTTAATTCGATATAGTTCAATATAGTTTGGTATATAATATCTAAGAGGAAAACTAAGATTAACTGATTTTGAAATGTTGCCAATCGGCTCAACATTAGTAATCAAATCATACTCGCGAACCAAAACTTTGGTTTGGTTCGGTTTGGAAATTTCAATCCACTTAAAATTCTCAACCCTACTCTAGGCCGAGTAGACCACTATATAAATATAAAATTAAAGTTACAAGTAACGAGTGTTGCAGGAAGTGAAAATGATGGAGTCAGAGAAAAAAAGTTGCAGAACAAGGAAATGAAGAAGAAGCAAACACCAAATTGGTCCTTGAAAGAGAAAAGGGCGAGACTATACATAATTAGGTGATGCCTTTTTATGGTGCTCTGTTGGAGAGAGCCTCGTGATTGACCAAGACTCATGCCGAATTAATATTCTACTACATAAGAATAAAAAGACTATACAGTAAAAGAGTATGCGAGAATATAGTGAAATTACATCTTCCTGTTGCATAAGAGGAAAGAACACATCTCCACGTACAGTTGTCTCATCACATTGCTTTATATATATTTCTTTATATCATACGAGGGAGGTGACTGCACCTGAAACAACACGACATGTCAATGCAGATGTGACTCGACAAACGTAGGGGACAAGATAGCATATCAAAACTTACCCTGATGATGGTGTGTCATGAGAATTTTTTTGTTTTCATGACATAGCTATATAGTTTTCTTAGATTTTTTTTGCACACTTTCCTGTGAGAGTAGGGGATATTATGAAAGAATCAGAAACTTAAATAGGACCCATACAAAAACCATTTACATTCAATATCTGTTTTGCAAGCTCATCATATGCTCTGTTTTTCTCTCTAGAAAAATCAAGTCAAAAGAAATAGAAACAAAGTCATTTGCAATGCAGAGAATATCTGCTACAATGCCATACAACTCCAGTAGAGTATTTACATTCTTGATGCTATTGATTAGCAGTTTGGAGTCTGCTTCACACTTCACCTCACGAACCTCCAGTTCCTTGCATTTAATTAGTCATGTCAACAACGCTAAAGCTTCACCCATGAGAGGTGAGAAGACCTGTTGTTCCAGAATTGCAAATTTCAACGTCTCTTCAGCTCGGGATATAGTCCATCCCAGTCCTGCCGTAGATGATTTCATCCTCCATGAAGCATATGATCTCATCACTGTCTCAAACTGTTGCGGACATGAAATCTGTGGCTCAATCAGAAGTTCACCAAATTGTCCAAACCGACTACCTAAGAGATACCAACGACATAGGTATACTCCAAGGCGAATATCTCGACAACCAGAAGGCTTTTGGACATGAAACCAATTTTCATGGATTGTACACTTGAGAAGGAATCCGGTCCAATTAGAATTACTAGAAAATCTTAACGGACCAAGGACTTATGTATTTTACAAATTAGACCATCTTCTCAGCATCCAATGGGACAGCTCGACCATATTTCGGTCCATTCAAGTCTAAAAACAAATAAGCCTCGACCATATTTCAGTCCATTCAAGTCTAAAAACAAATAAGCCTCGAAATTCAATCCAACCAGGAGATTCACTTGGTTTAATTTGGGAAAGCTTCCAACCAATTCAATTTGGAAAAACCAGCCAAACTGACATCAATTTGGGAAAGCTTTCAACCAATTCAATTTGGTCAGACCCAAACATATTTGTGGAAGCCAGGAGTCATCTTAACCATCCAGAATACATCCCAGGCGTCCTTAGCTGCACCAGCACCCAGAGGATTAGGAGAATCTTTTTGCACTCATACTTGTCATATATGGAACAAGCCAACACTAATGTCCAACAACTCTTTATCATTCAAACCAGGCACGGAACTAGCACTTGACAAGCCACAAAGAAGATCCCAAGAAATCTCTCTTATCCCCTAAAGCCATCCAGGTTCAAGGAAAATCAAGAATTCAATTCATGGACAAAGAAGAATAACTCCAACGGCTATATTCTGCCGAAGATCAGTCCATTGATTTTTTTTTTAATCTTTATTTTGGGTTTAATTCTTTCCTTGTAATGTTTATGACCGTTTGGTCTCGTCTAGAGTCCCCTAGGAGAGCCTATAAAAGCTCTAGTCGTCCATCATTTGTAAATCAACCCATCTTTGAAAGTAATATGAAATATTCAGTTTTTTAGTTTTCTTAAAAGTATTGTTATAAGTCTTTAGAGTTTGTGAAAAGCAGCTCAAGAGCATTTTGACATATCAAGACTCCTTTCCATAGAGTCTTGTAGCGTCCTCAATCCACCATTCTTCCATCCCATTTGTTTGCCAAGCTTGAGAGCGATACATATCCAACTAGCAAAACACCATCTCGATCCATTTCGATCATCAACTGATCATGCTGAGAGTACCACACAGCCAACAACATGATTCCATCCTATCCTCTGTTTATTTATCTGTTTTATTCTCATTCTCATTATCATCATCTCATTCATTTTTCATTTGTTTCAAGTTAACAAACCGATTTCTAAACATATCGATCAGTCGACCACATCTTTGGTCGATCCGATTCAAGCTTCCTAGACCATCCGGTCATTCTAGGATCCGTGCCTATAACATTTTGGTATCAGAGCTCAAGCTCCTGAATCAAATTCATTCTACCCTTGCACCATTCATATTTGCTTGCATTTGTTTTTCCATTATAAATCAAAAAGCCATAAACACAGTTTTGCATTTTTGTGTTCTTGTTTATCATAAACTGAAAACCAGAAAAATGAGAGGTAGAAGGCAAGTTTATTTTCGTCCAAATCATTTAGACTTCAAATTTTATTCATTAAGTTCTTTTCATTTATTCCCCAACTCCACTTTTCATTTTTAGATTTTGTGCATTCATTTTAAAAAATAATAATCTGCATTTATATATATATTTATTTCTTATAAAAGAAATTGTCATATCATTTTGCAATGAAAACACAAAATAACAATTTTTATGAAATAAATAAAAAATTCATCATCTTAATAGATCGGATGACAAAAAAAAAATAATCAAAGCAACAATCTTAATAAAACATATGAAGTAAATTTTACTTTGAAATTCTAAAACAACATTAAAACAACGTTTAGTTTGAGAAGAAAAAATTATTCTACCAGAACAACTAAAATGAAACTGAAAAAATATAAAGAGAAATTTGCACCTACAAACACATTTTGACTTTTGATTTATATTTACAACACATTTCACTTATCACACACTTTTTAGTTGTCCATTGTCACTTATGCCCTTTAAACACTATACTCATTCTTTCGTTACCTTCTCATCTCTTCATCCTAACTAATAAGTTTTTTTTTTTTTTTTTTAAAGTACAGAATCCACTACCCCTAATTTTCAGTTTTACCCTAACTTATCGTGCTCCGACCAACAATGCACGAACACACCGACATTATACACAAATCTCTTTTTTTCTTTTGATTGCGAGTCAACCCACCTACATTCGACAGAGAACCCACATGTAGCAGAAGATGGAGTGAAAATAAAACACGACGACTTTTGAAAGAGACGAACCCACGTCGTTTGGAAAATCCCTAGCATCTGTCCCTCAGTAGCAGAGACAAAGAAAACAAAGGAAGAGGATGAAGGAAACAGAGAGAAACACTCGAGATGGATCGATGAGAGGACGATGGCAGTGGTTAATCCCGAGTTTCTTTCCACAAGTCAGTACTCGAGTTCAGTCAGGCTTATTTTACAAAAAAACAGTTAAGCTAAACAAAGCTCCAGCTACTGTATGTTCCATGATCTACAAATCTCTCCTACTTTTTATTCAAAGAAAAAAATAACCACACAAACAAAGAAATACTGAACTGAAATTTTTCACTATAACCGAATTTCCAATGTCTAAGCCTAGTTTATACTAGCAAATTAACATTTTTCAAAAAATAAAGCATCAAAGAGAGGAGAAGAACCAAAGCCCACACTGAAAAACATAATATAACAACGTAAGAGCGAAGCTGTATTTAAAAAGGCGAGCGCCTTTTGCGCCAAGGCGACGGGACTAACGCCGTAGACTTCCGAGGCGAGGGTATGTTCCATAAAGCGCTCGCCATGGAGCGCCTTGACCCTCCCCTGTTCGTGAGCTTCATGGCATAGCCGCCGCTCTGTAACTTTCTGACATACTCAGGTGCAGAAGACGATATACACTAACCGAATTAACCCTAAATTATAAACCAACCCGGTTTAAAATAGTAACCCATGTGCCTTTCAATTTAATTTTAATGAACCAACTTAACTAATAAACTAGTAAACCATGATGAAAGTTTAATGAACCAACATGGAACCAAATGAACCAACTTTCTAGAACATGGACACACCAACTTTCTAAAATATTGTCTGCAAGGCGAACGCTTTAGTGCGCCATGGCGCAAAGCTAGGAGCATCTCGACTTGGTGCGCTTAGCGCTTTTAAAAAAAAAATAAAGCATCAAAGAGAGGAGAACCAAAGCAAACATAATATAACAACGTAAGAGCGAATAATCTCATTTGCCAAACCCAATTAACCAAAGACAAGTACTGAGTCTCTCCATTACATGATAACAAAGTTTTATGACCTGAAGATCTTTTCTTAACAAAATGAAAGAGACGAGCAATGAGTAAAAGTCCATCTTACACGATACGCTCCAGCTCTCTGGCGTAGCTTAGAGTCTGGTTGATGAGTTGAAGAGACGGAATCTCTTTGCAGGGTGCAGTTTCTTTGGCTTTCTGGAACACAACAAACCCGTCCTTCACTTCCCACTCAGGGTGCTCCTATATGATTGAATATAATCGCATCAAGGGTTCATGAAAATAAAATAAAAAGAAGACTAACAAAACTTTCCACAGAATGTTTGTTATATTCTACCTCATTGACATAGGTCAAGAGTTCTTGATCAGAAGAGAAGAGTAACATCTGCCTGGCATCGCTGATAGAGACATAATCATAAGCTTTCTCGCTGCATCCAGCTATCTCGTCTCTGATATCGATGAAAAAAGGATGAGATAACACGCCAGATGAGAGTGAACAAACTCAGAGAAGGAGGCACTTATTTATGTATTACCTAATGGTCTTTGCCAAGAGGTCCATGAAATAGACGTAAGTAGTATCAGGTGCGGTCTGTCTAGCACTGAGGACACGGTTATAGGCACCTTCCATGAAGGACTGCTCAAGCTCAACGGCATGCTTGATGCAAGGATTCTCCAGAGTAGCAGAGGAGAGTAACTCGAGTTCGGTGTGGAATTCAGCAATTCTGTTTTGAACAAGAAGCCTGAGAAGGTTGAGACCAAGGATAAGATTCTCCTGTGGAGATGGAGGAAGACGGTTCCTGATGCAGAGAAAAGGGAAGAAATGTTAGAAAAGAATTAAAAAAGAACATTGCATGGGGATGACAAGGAGAAGCTTCACCTGGCATCGACATAGTAGGGTTTAAGCTGGAAGAAGTCTCTCTCAAAAGCATCTTGATCCTCAGTTTTTACGCTCAGAACAACAGCGTGCTCGTAAATGTCCCCTAAAGTTTACCAATTGTCAATTTTTCTTTAGAAAGAACAACAATCCAAATCATGAATACTCCACTTGAAGTTGTCTAGACACAAACTAAAGAAGAGAAAGAAAAAACTAACACAACCCCTCAGGTTTTGTGATCGTATAAAACCAAAAATAACTAAATAAGGCCATGTGGTCATGCAAAATTGATGGGCAAAGCAAAATGATATATACTTGACTCGCAATAGATATCTCATCATGTAGAGAAGAAAGAAAAAAACAAAACATACTTGCAAGAGTGAGCTCCTGAGCTGCATTTGGTGTATTCTCAAACAACGGGGGAAGACTTGTGAATTTCGTCAGAAGAACCTGATTACATAACATAATCAAAGAGTCATCAAAAGAACCCCTCACCAGAAAAAATTCCCGATCTAATCTCGGCGGCAGCACTTAGCTCGTCTAAAAGATCTTGAACACATAAACTATCTCTTTTAATAAGACGAACCTCTCATAGATTCGAACCCTCGCGGCATAACCCATCAATTTTCCCCTCATGAGAAAGATATGCAAAGTGAAATCGAATCAAAGTAGGGTTGAAAGAGTAGTGCATACCTTAAGCCGAGACAACAGATCACTGCAGGTGTTGTAATCCTTCCTCACAAACGCCGCTTTAAATCTCTCCAACTGCTGCGAAACTTCTGTGAGCTGCGGATCCATAGAGCTTTCTTCTTTTCTTTCTTTTTCCCCGAACTGGCTTGATTGCAAAGACAGAGATAGATAGATAGATAGAGAGTTTTAATATGGCTTTCAAAATATATAGGCCTTTAACGGGCCGAATCGATCTTTAAAAAGGCCGACGGTGTACATTAGCATTCCGACTAACGTGCACATCATCTTCAACATCTCTTATCCAATTCCACCCACCATCGCCTCTTTGCTTTCTGCTGTGTTTCTTTTCTTTCTTACTAGCTCTCATCTCACATAACAACAATGGTGGCGTCTTCGCTATGTCTATTGAATGCTCCTGTTTGTCCTCGCTCTCTTCCTAATATTTCGTCGCCGCCACTCCTCTCTCTCTCCCGTTCCCTCAGGCCATTCATTTCCAAGTCCAAACCTTTTGCCTCGCTACAGCAGAAGAAGAGATACAACGCTGGACTACTCGTGGTGAAATCACAGGCTCTTGATTTCTCTGGCACTTTCTTTGAAGGTGGATTCGGATCAGACGATGACCCTACTTCTCCTTCCGTCTCTACTGCCCTTGAGGACAAACCCGAACCTCAATGCCCACCTGGGCTCCGACAGTACGAAACAATGGCTGTCTTGAGACCCGACATGTCTGAAGATGAGCGCCTTGGTCTCACCCAGAAGTACGAAGAGGTAAACCAAACAAAAAAAAAGTGTTGGAATTTATGTCTGAATGATATCAGAGGGATGTTAGAAAGATAGAAGGAGACTTTCTGGAATCAAAGATTGTTTGATCAGTTGGTAGGTATAATCAATTTTCACAATCCAATGTGGAGACTTTTCTTTGATAGTATAGGTAAGAGATGATTGAAATTTGCTCTCTATGCACTTTTGATTACAAATTTTCTAGAGAATGATGAATATACATGTAGAGTTGACTACTCGTCACAGTTCAAACGGTTCTTCTTCTGGAACGTTTCTCGCAATCCGGAATTACAAATATTTGTAGTGAAAGGGTCAGGAACTATGAATTCTTCAAGTCCTGATATATATATATATATATATATATATATTCACAAGATAGGTGCATTCCCTAATCTGTCTAGCAATTAGTCGGTAAAAAAAAAAGATAGGTGCATTTACTTTTTAACATTCTAGTCCATTCTTCAAATATCTAGTTTGTAACGAGCCAATACACACTTCTTCTTGTAATATACGGAGTATGTGGATTCTTTAGGCTATATATCACATCACATTATTTATTAATCAAATCACGGTTCTGAATTGTTTTGTTTGATATATTGCTGGTTTTTTTTTTTTTTTTGGTCATGGCAGTTGCTTGTAGCTGGGGGTGGAATGTATGTGGAAGTATTTAACAGAGGAGTGATTCCTCTGGCTTACAGCATCCGAAAGAAGAACAAAGCCGGAGAGACTAACACTTACTTGGATGGAATCTACCTTCTCTTCACTTACTTCACCAAACCTGAATCCATCACTCCTCTCGAGTCCGTTCTCACTGCCGATGACGACGTCATCCGATCTTCTTCTTTCAAGATTAAGAAGAGGAAGTACAACTGACAGAGACCATCAACATTGTGTCTTTGTATGTGATCAAAGTTAGATTTCTTTCTGTATTATTTATCTATGTTTCTTTCGAACCCAACTAAATCTACCCATCTTTATTTGGTTCTGTGTCTATCTATGTATCTTCTTGTGAAATGCTCTGTTTTCTTGTGTTACAGAGTGTGAGAAACTCTAGTGCAAACTTTGAGAAACATGCATATATTATGCTTTTTTGCAAAAAAAAAAAAATTCTTGCACCATATATATATGATGATCTAATCCACACTCTTGTCATCATATCTCAGCCCAAAGGAAACAGAGAGAAGTAGGGAGAAAGTTCAGAGTAACTAAACTGAACAAACAAGACAAGGTATCAATCCATTCTCATCACACCTAACACACCTTTCCCATCCTTGGCCTTTTACCGCCACAACCTTACAGCTCCTGCCGCATTTGCAGATCATTCCTAGATCACCTATTCACCTGGTGTCCAAATAGCAAGCAACGAAGAATATAGATCATTAGTTTCTCTTTCTCAAACTGCCATAGCAAACACAAGCAGCTAATTAGATTTTAGATATATACGAATCCCTCTTTTGCTTCAGATTCCTATATATGTGTAGCTACCAAACAGCAACTATGCATTGTATTATCAACTATATTAGAATTGAAAGTAATATGTGTCCAAACTAATCTCTATTGTGTGTTGGATAGATTTGCAAGAATCATATCATTTGCAAGAACAAAGATAACAATTCTAATATAGATTAGTTTGCAAGAATAGTATCATTTGCAAGAACAGAGATAACCTAGCAAAATCAATGGTTAAATTCATCCGAGAACTGTATCATCTACAAGAATAAAACGGAAATGTTGAGATAATAATTATGCATACGCTGTGCCTACTTGAATAAAGATACGTAGAACAAACTCCGTAAATTTCTTCTTAAGAAAGAAATAAAGAGATTTATTCCCAAACAAGAATTATCCAGAAAAACGTTCCCTCGAAGGTTTTTACGAGAAACAACACAAGTTTTACGAGAAACAACACAAGTTTTACGAAATAACGTTCCATAAAATACTCTGGAAAGTTTCTATGGAAAAACTATTGTAAAACAAGCAAAACAATTCCGAAAGCATGTGAAACTATCAACATGGAACTAAAGAGACGAGATAAGGCATAGTAATGCCTTCCTCGCCCATGTTCATCGCCATGAGCTCTCTCTCTCTCTCTCTCTCTCTCTCTCTCTCTCTCTCTCTCTCTCTCTC
>MU109245.1:0-17763 GCA_012274485.2 Sinapis alba | reverse complement strand
CAATTTCGCAAATCGATTTGGGTCAAACAGTGTTTGAAATCGATCTGGGTCAATAACTTGGGTTAAGAGATCTAATCAAGAAGCATGGATCGTGTGGTTGGTGGAAAGTATAAGCTGGGACGTAAACTAGGAAGTGGATCATTTGGGGAACTCTTTTTAGGTATTCAAAGTTTCTTCTTTGAACTTTGACAAAAAAAAAAGTTTCTTCTTTGAACAGTCTTATTGATTTATTCTTCTTCTTCTTCTCAGTTTTGTTTTTGTTTTGTAGGAGTGAATGTGCAAAATGGAGAAGAAGTTGCTGTCAAGCTTGTAAGTGGATCATCACCCCCAAGCATTATATTTGATGCTGTCTGTATTGTATTTATCACCAAACCGGTTTTTTTTTTTTGCTTTGGTTTGGTTTTCTAGGAACCTGCACGGGCTAGGCATCCTCAGCTTCATTATGAGTCAAAGCTCTATATGCTTCTTCAAGGAGGAAGTAAGTTTCTTTCTTTCTTTACTTGAGTCTTAAGCACTTGTAATTTTCATCTTTTTTTTTTCCACTTGTTGTTTTCTTGAAGCTGGTATTCCGCATTTAAAATGGTACGGTGTCGAGGGTGAATATAACTGCATGGTGATTGACCTTCTGGGCCCTAGCCTCGAGGATTTGTTTAATTACTGCAGTCGGAGGTTTAATCTAAAGACTGTTCTAATGATCGCTGATCAGATGGTATTATAGTTTTTCCTTTCTCTTCCTATTTATATTTCTTGAGTTATAGTATCACACTGCTTTTATTTTTGGCTTTTCTTCAGTTAAATCGAGTGGAGTTTATGCATGTTCGCGGATTTCTTCATCGTGATATAAAGCCAGACAACTTTTTGATGGGTCTTGGACGCAGAGCAAACCAGGTTTGCAATGCAATCTTTTTTTTTGGCTTGCTGGAAATATTACATTCTCTGATATATCTATCCTCTAGGTGTACATCATTGACTACGGGCTTGCTAAAAAGTACAGAGATCTTCAAACTCATAAGCACATTCCCTACAGGTACATATTATTATGCTTCCTCTTGTTGCTCGGGTTGCATTACTAATCGAGGGGTGGTTACTTTGTAGGGAAAACAAGAATCTGACCGGTACTGCTCGATATGCAAGTGTTAACACTCATCTTGGAATTGGTGAGTTTTCTTTTCTTTTCCCATCTTATTTGTCGTCTACACTTTTGACATTTAACTTCTAAACTGACATCTCTTATGCAGAGCAAAGTAGGAGGGACGATCTGGAATCTCTTGGCTATGTGCTTATGTATTTTCTTCGAGGAAGGTGTTTACATTTTTCTTTACTTTTCCCAATATTTTTAAATTTGTCTTCCATTTGATAATATATATATGTTTCTCCTTACCCTTGATTTCTCTTGCTAGTCTGCCTTGGCAAGGCCTTCGTGCTGGTACCAAAAAGCAGAAGTATGACAAGATCAGCGAAAAGAAAAGACTTACACCCGTTGAGGTAACTAGTTCCTGATCCCTTAACACTTGTATTGAGAAAACCTGTTGGGTTAACCAAGCATGTTGTCTTAAGGGTCCCTTACTTGCCAAAAATGTTTCATTCTATATTTCCATTGGCAGGTTCTCTGTAAATCATTTCCACCTGAGTTTACATCATACTTTCTCTATGTACGATCGTTGCGGTTTGAAGACAAACCAGATTATCCATACCTAAAGAGGCTTTTTAGGGATCTCTTTATCCGAGAAGGTTGGGGGAAGAGTCTCGGTTTTTCTTACTTTTATGCTCAAAGATTTTTTTTTTTTTAATGTTACTTATTCGCAGGTTATCAGTTTGACTATGTATTTGATTGGACAATCTTGAAGTATCCACAGTTCGGTTCAAGCTCCAGCTCCAGCTCCAAACCAAGAGTAAGTAACATCTATATTTGGAGTGTAGCATCATTTTCAGTTTCTCTAGAGAGTATTATCAAACAAACCCTTACGACTGTCTCTGTGTTTAAACAGTCAAGCCTTAGACCAGCTCTGAATCCCCCAGTGCCATCTGCCGAGAGACCAGAAAAACCTTCAGGTAAGCCTTAAGCTTTGTTGTTTGATCATATGAGAATCTACTGCAGTTTTGATTGAATACTGTTGTTACAGAACCAGTCACATGGTTAAAAGACATTGTTTGCTGCTGTACATTCTCTTCTCATAGCTTATTTGATGTTTTTGAAGAAACCAAATTTTATTAATGTAAACAGCTGGACAAGACAGCCGTGACAGATTCTCGGGTGCTTTAGAGGCATATGCTAGAAGAAATGGCTCAGGAAGCGGTGCGGTTCAAGCTGATAGATCTAGACCAAGAACCTCAGAGAATGTATTAGCATCATCAAAGGACACAACACCAGTGAGTTATCTAGAAACAAGAAAATCTTCTTTTTTTATGCTCTTGAAATCGTTTCTTGAAACTTTATATTCGTTCTTGATTGAAACCAGCAAAACTACGAGACGGTCGCGAGACCAGTGTCTTCAACCAGACACGCAAGTTCTTCAAGAAAAGCCACTGTCTCAAGCGTCCGAGCCACTTCCTCAGCTGATTTCACTGAGAACCGCTCGGCCAGAGTTGTCCCAAGCAATGGCCGTTCGTCAACCGCTCAGAGGATTCAGCTTGTACCTGACTCGACCTCTAGACCATCGTCTTCTTTCACCCGAGCTGCGCCATCGAGGACTGCTCGCGACAGCATGCTCCAGAGCTTTGAGCTACTCACGATGGGGAATGGGAAGAGGAAGTGATAGGCTTTACGATTACTGAATTGAGACGTTTTAATTACTTGTGTTTGTATTTTGAGAATTGATCAGTTTCCTGATTGAAGGAATAAAATGTTTGTGATAAATATATGGTTTTTATGTTTTGTGCTCTGCACTCTTTTCCATGTTGAAGTCATTTGAGATAAAGGTGTGAGACAGGAAAAGTCTCAAGAGGCAGTCTGGATTTAGATTGCATGATTCATTGGAATTCAACATACCTTAAGTTGAATTCTTCTTTGAAGTTGCGGGTAGCTTTTGAGAAGATGTTGGATGAGGACAAATTATATTGTGAAAACTTGAAGAAGAGGAGAAGGAAAAAAATCACGAGGAGAAAGAGAAAAGGAGAAGGAAAGCAAGGGAAGATGGCCACCAATTATTTTATATTGGGATACAGTGCTAAGATTGAAAAAGTTTCTAAAAATCTTATTTAATTTTAGCATATTTAGCTTTCAATTTGGTAACTTGTACCCTTTATTACAATGAAATTATTACCATAGAGAAGAATTTGATATCAAAATGTAGCAATAGCGATATGGAAATCAGAGAGCAAACACACATTATGAAGGACAAATTTGAGAAATGTTAGGATGGTTTGATGAATATTAATCCGTTCGTGATTGTTGGTAGTGTCCTTAATCCATAAAATAAGATGGAATATGTTTCTTTGTGCTTGGAGAATCTCTATGGTGAAGTTACTACAAAATGTAAAAAACTTCATGATTTAGTGACAAATGTGTTAAAGAATTTGTATGAAGAATATAACATTTGATTTAGACGACCAAATCAGACTGATGAAGCAAAACACACAAGTGATCATGGAGACTCTAATAAGTCTAGTTTATATTTGAATTATCAGATAATTAGTTAAGCGAGGATTGATTTTCTTTACAATAAGATGGTTAGCGAGAAGAGAAGTGAATATGACATTGAGTTAGAAATCTATTTGACAGAGAAAACTGAGCTAAGAGAGGAAAATAGTTTAGGCTTAGATTTACAATGTTTTGTCTTGGTGGAAGCGGGATAATGAAAAATTTCATGTCTTGTCTGAACTTGCTAAAGATGTTTTCACAGTTCAAATTTCTTATGTTGCTTTTGAATCAATGCTTAACACTAGTGAGAGAATTTTGGATCTTTATATAAGTTCTTTGACTTTTTATATGATCAAGGCTGTACACAACAATGGACGTGGTTTTCAAATCAATCTCAACCACCAATTGCCAACTTAGCTCAAATGTTGGAAGAAAATGATTTTTTAGTACTGAGTTTTGTTTGTTTTGGGTGCTTATGTTTTTGCTATACTTTTTTCCTAAATTTTCTATATGATGAATTATGTTTTTTTTGTTTATTGTGGATTTTGGGTTTTAAGTTAGTATCATTGATTCTTGAAACTATGATATATTTCACTAGTGTTGATTCTTATTGATTGTAATGTTGTGATTGGTGAAGGTGAAGCTAAGAAAGTTGTGAAGAGATAGAGATAATGTTTGTTTTCGGTGTTAAAAGAAAAAAAATGATTTTATTTTTGGCACTGAGAGAAAGAACTAGTGTTTGTTTTTGGTTTCAACCTCTTCAATCAATTTTAACATTATTAAGTTATATGAATAATGTGTTTGATTTTGAGTTAAGTGTTTTATGGTTATTGAATTGGCATTATGAATGGCTATGCATGTTGTTATTGATATAATAATACAAGATCTTGGTATGCATTTCAGTGTATCTAAGATAGTTCGGTTACTTGTGATAGAAATGCTCAAGTTCAGATGGATGTTCACCCCAAATTGATCCATGATTTCATGAAACTGTGAAGTTTAAAGGGTAATATTTTCGCCTCCTTCCCGACTCGCTATCTCCAATGTTAGAGTAATAGAATTATGGATCTTTAAACTATGAAGATTTTATATTTTGCAAGCTTAATTAGAACCTTCTATGTATTCATGTAACATTATCAAACAAAAAAAAACAAAAAAACCCGAATATAACTGAAAAAAAACTGAAAATAACTTCTACCAAATAACCAAATAAACTAAAAAAATAATATCTAAAACCGAACCGAATAAATTGATTTTCAAAACGACTTAAACTAGAATTTACTTTGGTTAAATTCAGTGTGACAATTCAAAAACCGAATGAACCGATAATCGAATAACCCGACCTGTTTAACCTGAAAGAACCGAATGCCCGTGACTAAATATTACCGTTGAGAGGCCACGAATGTTACTATCGAGCCGATGACATATTTTTTGTCGGTAGTAAACACCTGTAGACTCACACCAGTGTTCACCCTCGATTTCCTATTTTACCCCTGACTCCTTCCCACTTTTACGTTTTCGCCCACTATTTCCTTGGAAAATTCGCAGATTACACTGTCTTCTTCACTCTACCAGCTTCTTCGTCTCCATCTGATGATTCACTTTTAATTTGCATTTTTTTTCTGTAATTTGTGTTTCGGTTCGCATTGTGGGTTCTTCCTTGGATGATATAGTAATCTGAAAAGGTTTCAAGATTTGCGATGAAATCGTCGACTCGGCTTGATTCAGTTGTGTTTCAGCTCACTCCCACTCGAACCCGGTAAATATAATCTCTCTCTCTCTCTAATTGATTTAAAATGTTATAGTTAAGAACATAATGTGCTTCGTGTCCGAAATTGTAGCTTTTGTGAGAATATTGTTCTGTAAAAGAAGTCGAAAGGTTTTGCATTTTTATGGGTTTCTTGATAAGATCAAAAGCCTTTGAATAGTGTTAGAAACTGTAACAAAGTTATTGCATGGAACTAGTCGAAAGACTGCATTTTTGGGTTCTTTGATACGATCAAAAGTCTCTCTTTTTTTCTTTTTGTGGGCCGTAACAAAAGTGACAATGATTCAGGTGTGATCTGTTGATAATAGAGAATGGAAAGACAGAGAAGATAGCTACAGGGTTGCTTGATCCTTTTCTTGCTCACTTGAAGACTGCACAAGATCAAGTTGCTAAAGGTGGCTACTCCATTGTTCTCAAGCCTGAGGATAGTGACAGTGCAGCTTGGTTCACTAAAGCAACAATTCAAAGGTCTTATAACAATATAAAACTTTTCTTTGAACGGGACTTTTTTTTTTTGGACACTGAGACACTTTTTCTTCTTTTTTTGTCGCTAGGTTTGTTCGATTTGTGAGCAATCCGGATGTCCTAGAACGTGTTTACACCTTAGAAACTGAGATCATGCAGATCAGGGAAGCAATTGGTATCCAGAACAACTCTGAAGTGACATTAACTGTTGTAAGTGTGAACTTTGATTTTTTTTTTTTTTGTAAAATACTTTGTTTGGTGAATTGTCAATGTTAACGTTAGATTGCATAAGCAGGTGGAAGACAATCTAAGAGCAAAAAGAGCAGAGAGTACACAAGGTAATGCTATCATGATGCCAACATTTCTTAAATGCCAGTCACTAAGATTACAGTTCAACTAATATTTTAGTATGTGAATCAGGTAGTAGGACATTGCTACAGCTCAGCGAGGAGAAAGCTATTGTTCTTTACGAGGTTACTTAGAACCGGAATGGTTTCTATAATTAAAAATGGTATTTTCTTTTTCTTTGGAAAAAACAATTAATTCCATCTGATTTCATCTTTGACAGCCAGATTCACATCCAAAGCAAGCAGATCGGTATACCAAATCAGATGAAAACTCTAAGTATACCCCTTTACATGAAAGACATTTCTTTTCTGTTTGTTAAAGAAAGAGCGTAGTGAAGAATCTGACTGGTGATATGGAATTGTTTAATCAGAGTTCAAGTTCTGAAAGTTCTGGAGACGAGGAAGAAAGTGTTGCAGAAAGAGCAGGGAATGGCATTTGCACGTGCCGTGGCAGCCGGTTTCGAAGTTGATGATATGCTGCCTCTTATATCTTTCGCCAAATCTTTTGGAGCCTCACGTTTGATGTGAGAAGATTTTTTTTTTACCTTTTTACATATCTTTGAGTAAGCCTTAGTTATGTCATGGTTTGCTTCATCAATGTCATAGGGATGCCTGCTTAAAATTCATGAACTTGTGGAAGAAAAAGCATGAATCTGGTCAGTGGGTTGAAATCGAAGCAACACAGCCAAACATCGCAAATGCTGCTAATATGCGTAGGAACTCGTGGCCTGGGACAACTGAAAATAACGGTAAGATGATAGTCATAATCAATGATCCATTGTTTTGCACAGTCGATATTTATTACCAATAATAATATTTCTTCTATTCAGATGTGAAGTCTCCTTCAGATAATAAATCAAATGTAAATCAAGAACATGTGCCAATGTATGCACCATGGCCAGTTCACTCTCCACCAGGGACCTTTCCAGTATTTCAAGGATATACAATGCAAGGCATACCTTACTATCCATATCCATCTCCTTATCCGTCTACGGATGATTCTAGGCGTAGTTCTGGCCAAAGAAAGGCTAAGAAACATCATTCATCTTGTAGCGAGGACTCGGGATCAGAGGATCAGGACAGAGAGAAAGGAAAATCAGGTAGGAGAAGGAAATCAGGGAATGTAGTGATTCGGAATATAAACTTCATTAATTCGAAGAAGAAAGATCATTCAGGAACAGAATCTGATGCTGAAGAAGGGGAAATAGTAGTAGAATGTCACAATAGTAAAGAGAGAGAAACAAAAGGGACAGAGGCTAACACTGGGGATTGGCAGGCTTTTCAAACTTTCTTATTGCAAGATGCTGATAGAGAAGAACGTACGGTTGTTGACCACATGATGGAGAAGGAGATTGCAGGGAAGAAGAGGCAAGGTACAGAGAAATATGATCCTTTGGCTTATGATGAACGTGAAGCAGAAAGATATCAAGAAAGGGACAGAGCTGACATTCGGAATGGAGTTGTGACTCGTAGAGTCAGGGGATCTAGTGACTCTTTTATGGTTCACCAAAGAGAAAATGGTTTTGAAAATCCTCTCAACTTGAATGGTTTTGATAATCCAAGGAATGGTTTGGATAAAAGATCATCAGTTAACATTGATGATGATTCTTATATTGTTACTCGGGAAGCTGGAAGCAATACTCGAAATGCTATAGACATTGGATCAGAGATCTCCTCGTACCATCAAGCTGATGGAAGTGAAAGAAACAAGATCAATTACGAGCCTCATGATCTGAGCCTGATGCCAGAGCGAGAAACAGAGAAGTTATCAGCTGGCTATGATCCTGCACTAGATTTTGGTTCCAAAGCTTTGAAGAAAAAGAATAATCAGGAAGCTGGAGTTACCAAGAAGTCAGTGAGAGATCCAACATCAAGACTTTCTAAGGATGCTGCAGATAAGAGGAAGGCCTCAGGGCTAATACGGAAAGGAATACCCGCAAAGATGAGTCCTTTGGATGAAGCAAGAGCACGAGCTGATAAGCTTAGAAATTTCAAAGCTGATCTTCTGATCATGAAAAAAGAAAAGGTAAAACTACAATTTTGATGAGATAAAAAGCATAATCTCCAAAGTGCATAAAGCCAACTTGTGTTTGAAACTTTGCATCACACATTCTTATTGTCGTTTTAGGAAGAGGAAGAGAGGAAACGCATCGAAGCTCTGAAAATAGCAAGACAAAAGAGGATTGCTGCTAAAAGCAACTCAACGGTAGGCCAGTCACAGTTATCTGCAACACAAACAAGAAAGAATTTGCCAAACAGATTTTCTCCTGGCGCTCCTAGAGCCTCTAAGTTTAGTGACACAGAACCAGGACCGTTATCACCTCTTCAACGCCGTCTTCCTATAAGAAGTGCTTCTTTAGGCTCAAATGAATCTCAGAAAGTTGCCAAGAATAGTAAACTGAGTTCTGTAAGTAAGTCAACAGGTAACAGGCTAACAAGATCGATAACACCGCTACCTCCATCTAAGAGAGAAAGCATAGCAACAGGTAATAGGCTAACAAGGTCTACATCTCCAACCAGAATCAGTCTTGACACTCAGAACAAGTCAGTTTCGAGGACAAGACGAGTATCAGAACCCAAAATGGGTAATGCACCAAGTTCTGTAGTGAGATCACTGCAGATGACAGGAAGTAGACTAACAAGGTCTATATCACCATTACCTCTTTCTAAGAGAGAAACCAGAGTTAGTCTTGATAGTCAGAACAAGTCAGTTTCAAGGACAAGACGATTATCAGAACCTAAGATGGGTAATAATAGTGCACCAAGTTCATCAGTGAGGTCACTGCGCACAATAGCATCCAAAAAAGCATCTGATGCTCCGGAGATAAAGAAAATATCTGCCATTGTTAACTATGATATAGCGAAAATTGCATCTCTTCCAGAGCTGAAGATAAAACCACCCAAAGGTCCAAACAATGTTCTAGTGAGAGGGATCGAGAAACTTACATCTTCAGCTTCTGAGATTGAACCAAGTGGTAACAAGAACAAACCCTTGTGCCAAAATGCTGTTGATGAAACTCCAGTGATTGAGAAGACAGTGGTGATGGTGTTACCAAGTTCAGCTCGAAGTATAAGTGCAGATCAGACGAAAGACGACAAGTCCAAGGTAGTCCCTGGAAACTCCACCATCCGTGACTGTAGTCCTTCTGAAGGAGCTGATAAGAAAGCCTCTGAAACAATGCAGGAGAGTGGCAATGATCTGGTCTTAGTAAGTCTCTTATTCTAGCCAGATCAGTTTGATGTTCTGTTTACACGGTTTACATGACTGCCATGTGTTTTTTTTATTTGGTTTCAGGTTAGACCGGAAACTCTGAGTGACTTGGTAACAGAAACACCAAAGTTTCTGACAAGTCAAAGTGTTGTTGAGAAACCATATGAAGCTCCACATGCTCGGGTTTCTTCGTTAGAAGTTCCAGGTACAGTGTACTCAGAGTGTTCCCAAGAACCTGGACCAAGCTTTCATTCAAACGAGACAGCGCAAGAAACTGTGGAAGTTCTTGCACCAGAGAAGAAGATAAGTGAGGCCTTGGAGAAATCTCAAACTAAGGAGTCAGCAACAAAAGGGCTCAGAAAACTGTTGAGATTTGGAAAAAGGAGTAGGTCTTCGTCTACAAGTGAACACCATACCAAGTCTAATAATGCTATTGTCACTAGCAACAAGGATCATGAACCAGCTGTAACCTCTGCTACGACAAGTGAAGGTACAAACATTTTACATTCTTGTACCTTAATAGAGAATATGATAATCATGATTTTTGTACCTTAAGTAGAAGTCAGTATAAAGCCTGGTTATATAAGTCGGAGGGGTTGAAGTTTATGTTTTGTTATCCAGCTTTGACACTGAAGAATCTCATATCTCAAGATGAAACGCCTACAGCAGCAACCGCTTCACAGAAATGTAAGCAAGTTTTCGTTTAGAAACTATCTGATTCTATAAAAGATATTCTCCTTGGCCTTCTATGCTTTGGTCAGTAATCTATGAGAGAGGTCTCACTTTTTTTCATTTCCTCAGCTTCTCGCCATTTTTTATTGCGCTCTCCTTTCAAGAACAAGAAGAGAGTATCATGAGGACAGTGAACGAAACACAGATCATTCTCCATTTAGGTCTTCAAATCTTGTAGTGAATGAGTATCTATAAAGTATCCATGAAACCTCTTATCTCATTGGACATTATTTGCAAAGTGATTTTACACATTTTGCTTATATCTTTTTTGCAATCATTTTTATTTTGTATAAGGTGTCCAGGAAATTGTAACTTTGTTTTGTATAGCAGGTGGGTCAAAACTGAAACGTGTTAGCGTCCAAGCTCCACCTCTTTACCACTCGACCACAATCACCCAATTACTTTTTCATATATTTTCTTGCTATTTGCAGTTCTATCTTTGCCCATCATACGGCTCGCCAACTTGCCTGATTAGGTAGATTAGATTTAGAAAATAAGTCTCTAATCTAAAACTCAATCCTAAAACCTAAACAAAGAAGCTACCTAAAATTAACTCAGCAAATTCCAAAAAAATAAAAGATTGTTTATTCCATTGTAGTATCTATCTACTTGTCTAAATTAAACGGTCTCCATCTGTCCTATAAAAATCCCGAACCAAATAGAATCGTCCAGAAAAAGACAAAACAAAAGATATCAAAATAATCAAAGAGAATGAAATTCACCGAATAAATCAAGAAACATCGTTTTTTGAGGCAAGAAAAAACTTGAAGATTATTCCATTCGATCTCTAGACCCTTCTTTTGTATCGAATGGAATATTCTGATCTTGTCACTATGGAGATTCCCTCTGCTTCTTTCATTAACAATCATTTCTTCTATAAACTTTAAGTTTGTTTTGCAAGAAATTAAACATTGCTCTCGAGACTATGGCATTGTCGGTACCTTCTGCCAAGTTTTCATCAGGTAGTAACATATAAAATGCCTTCTTGAAAAATATCTTTTTATTTCTTTATTTGAGTTTGTAATATCTTATGATTGGTCTTAGGTGTTGAAGATGATAAGAAGCAGGATGCATTTGGTTTCCCTAAATTTGTTGTGATGGGTCACAGAGGATTTGGGATGAACATGCTTCAATCTCCGGACGAGAAAATGAAATCCATCAAAGAAAATTCTATTCTTTCTTTCAATGTTGCTGCAGATTTTCCCATTGACTTCGTTGAATTTGATGTCCAGGTTTGATTTTTCACCTATCTAGAAAGAAACCATAAATCATATCAGTGATACGGTTTCAGTTATTTGGTTTTATATTTGCTTCTTATTTTACATGCAAAGTACAACTTTGAAATTGAAGACACAAGTTTTTGACTTTTAGTGTTAAGTAATTTTGCTTTTAATAAATTGTAACTGTAAACACCAAACACAGACACAAACACAAAAATGGAAGGAAAATTCCATTTGCAGTTAATGTGTTTGTAAAAGGATTTTTTATTTATTTATTTTTGAACAAAGCAATAGGATTTTTATTTAATTCCTTTTTCAATCAAAAAAATATTTTTAATTTTTGAAGTGAAGGTTTGTTTTAAATATAAATACAAATTGCATAACTTCGCGTTTGCAACATTGATAGCCTAAACAAAGAATGCAACTATTTTTGTAGGTAATAAGAGATGGTTGCCCTGTAATTTTCCATGATATATTTATGTTCACGCAAGAACAGGTTAGTACTTGCTGATAGAAAAGTCTTTGTTCTGATTAGCAAAGATTAGAAATCAGCAAAGTTATCAATTATTTTTCAGGGAGTAATCACTGAGAAAAGAGTAACGGAAATGGCTTTACAAGAATTTATCTCTTATGGACCACAAAAGGATGGTGCAAATGTGAAGCCTATGTTCAGGAAGACAAAAGATGGACGAATCTTCGAGTGGAAAGTCGTGAAGGATGATCCTTTGTGCACCCTTCAAGATGCCTTTGTGAAAGTTAAACGCTCCGTAGGGTTCAATGTCGAGCTCAAATTTGATGATAATATTGTGTATGGAGAAGAAGAGTTACGTCAAACTCTTGACAACATCTTGAAGGTAAACAACTTATTCCTTCACCCATCTGATCTAGTGATTTAACTTCCAGTGATAAGTTTGTTTATGAATAGGTTGTGGATGAGTATGCCGAGAACCGGCCCATAATGTTCTCTAGCTTTCATCCTGATGCGGCTCGACTCATCAGGAATATGCAAATGAGTTATCCTGTAAGGGCATCATTATCCCTGGTCTCTTAACCAGGGTTCTTAATTTATGATTTTGATATTTTTTTATGTTTTTTGTTTTTTTTTTACACTTTTCGGCTAAGAGACGACTCTTATATCTCTTATTTAAGAGATGGTTCTTAGCTTTTGTTTTTTAAAAACTAAGAAAAGCTAAGAACCGTCTCTTATTCGAAGCTACGAACCCCGGTTAAGAGACCAGGGATAATGATGGCCTAAGATTGCTTCTTTGGTTTCCTTTTCCTATCCATACCATCATGACACTGACTAATTACTTCCCACCAGAAACTGGCGTTTGAAACAATTGTGCTTATTTTTTTTAAAAAACTTTGTTATGTAGCTGAAATGCTTATATTTATATGTTTAGGTATTCTTCTTAACAAATGGAGGATGTGAGATCTATGAGGATGTGAGAAGGAACTCATTGGACGAAGCCATCAAGATATGCAAAGAAGGCGGTTTGCAAGGGATTGTTTCTGAAGTTAAGGCCATACTAAGAACCCCAAACGCAATCCAAAGAGTCAAGGATTCAAAACTTTCGCTTATATCCTACGGCCAGCTTAAGTACAGAGAAATAAACATCCTTTCGAGTTTCATATTTTTGTCATTCCTTTCTCCTCTCCTCTCTTTTCAATTTTGAAATATTATCTTTAATAATTTCAGCAATGTCGTGGAGGTGATTTACTTGCAATATCTGATGGGTGTGGAGGGAGTGATCGTTGATATGGTCATGGAGATCTCTGAAGCCATCGCCAGTATCTCAGTTAAGAACAAGGCAGATGGTGAAGAAGACAATGGAAGAAAGTCTATGATTATGTTAGGAGAGGAGAGGACAAAGGTGAAGATTTCTAAAGATGCGATCACTTTCTTAACAAAATTCGCATCTAAACTGCTTCAACAATGAAGATTTTGCTTCACTTACGCAGTTTCACTTGTACATAGACTAAATTAGGTGTTTTAAGTAAAATATCGTGGCAAAGTTATATTGTATATAGAGCGTTTCTGCTCGATTACTAATAAGCTGCACATGGGACTCTATCTCTGTAGATATTAGCCTATGGAAAAATAAAACTTGTTTATACTTTTTTTTTGCTAAGAATGCTAATATCATATTAATGATGATCAGATTTTACAAAGTAGAATCTATAAATACTCTACCTCGGCAAAAACAAATAAAAACAAGGTAGAACAACTAAGGCAATATAACACATAGAGATTAAGTGATCCAGAGAGACAAGAGGGTACGAAAGTGCTTCATATTCCTTCTTGCCAAGATAGTATGCTTCACATCTCTATAAATCATTTTCGAGATCACAGGAGGAAGAACCAAACAGCTGTTGTGATAAGCGTTATTTCTCTGTTTCCAGAGATGAAAGATAGTTGCTAGAGTCATCAGTTTATACTTTTCTTGGGGTGATTTATACCATCTACTAGAATTGCCAAAGCATAAATTATTGTGTTATGCATTTTTTGGTGGGATATCATATGATATGGCGTCGAGATTACAAGAAACACTTTCCCTATACCAAGGAAAATCAGCTACAAGGCATAACTGTGTCGACGGCTAGCTTGGATTGCATGCAGTACGTACGTAAGGGTGAAAAGCCATAATTAGAGTATCTCCAACTTATTTTTATTTTCACTTTCAAATACTCCATCCGTTTCATTTTAATTGTCGTTCTAACTTATGCACACATATTAATAAAACATATAATTTGTATATTTTCAAAATAAAAACACAATTACCTATACACCTAACCATATTTTGACCAATAGAAAAATAAACTGAAAAATCTTCTTAATAATTTTACATTGAAGCTATAAAACGACACTTATTTTGAAACGAAAATTTTTCTCTATAACGACAATTAAATTGAAACGGAGGAAGTAATATTTAGAGGTAAATTATTCCAACCCACCTTTATTTTTTATTCTATAATAAAAATCACTATTTTTATCTATTTATGGAGGAATAAATAGCATTCTTATATTTTCTACTATATATCCTATATTTAGAGATTGTTATTTTAGAGAAATAAATAACATATTTAGAGATTATTATTTTAGAGGAATACATTGGAACATATACCTCCTCTATTATAGATTTTTTATTATTTTACAGGTAAAAATATCAAAACACATTAAAATGATCTTAGTGTCCTCTCCCAAACAGAATCAACAGAGAAATAGATATGACAATTTAAAGGACGGGGAGTAGAAATCCGACCCAAATTACACTTCTTTGCAGCCTCAAGGTAGCTTGATATAGGAATATTATCAAATGATGATGACTTTCATTTATCACTTTGTGTATATATACAACATGTTGTTAGGATGTTATCTAAGGATAAGACTAAATCTATACGTGATATTAATTTATTAACTAGTTATAAATAATTACTATCTATACTAATATACCCCCCTCATGATAGACGGTGGTTGCAGAGTCTAATCTCGGAGGAAAGATCAAGAAACCGAGCGCGGGGAAGCGGTTTGGTCAGTCAATGTATATTGAATGTATCATCTAACTTCGTTTTTAGCTTGGACCCTTCATTCTTAAGTGGAAAAAAATAAGATCCACAGAGAGATATGTTCCACTGATGGATTTGAGGCCAAAATATATCAGTAAAGAAGGCAGACATTTAATCTCCGATGCTGTTACAGTGATAACTCAATACTCAGATCATGCAACTCCAGTCTGCTTGTTAGAGGACTAGGAGATCAGATGCATCTACGATGCTGTTACAGTGACTAACCAAATATTTAGTGGTTTAAATGTTGTTGGCAAAAACACACGCACATAAAAATGAACGTTTTAGTATATTATTACTTCACAAGCGGACAAACTCATTACGAAGTGCTTAAAGCATTATTGAAGAAAAAGTGAATAGGTTTCTCCAGCCAAAGAAGAAAATAGTGATCCTCATATTATCATATAGTCACATAATACAAAGGCCTATACATGTATACCCCATGATAGATAGAAGAGACATGCATTATCATCTCCCCTCATTAATTTTGACTCCAAGCATTTGATTAAAGGCTCCCTCACTGGGCGTCACAAAGCTCGTCGAGCTAGATGAAGAAACACCTGTCTCTTTAGTTTGAAAGGCACTGAAAGAGGAGCTTGAGGTGTCATCAGATCTCAAGTCGGTTAGGTAGCCTAGCTTAGAGGTTACCTCACTGACCTCAACGTCTCCTGAAAGCATAGCCACCACTTTCGACATTGGTGGTCTTAAAGAATGAGATGAGTATGTGCACAGCAGAGCAATGCCTATCACACGTTTCACTTGTTCCATGTTGAATTCAGTCAGCTTATGATCAATTAGTTCAACTTCACGGCTATTCTCGTGTAGATTCCATGCCTGTATACACCAATGTTGCTAGATTATATCAACTTTTGATAAATACCTTTCCAATCAAAAATTTGACTAACAAGCAAGGACGTACCCATTCAAGAAGATATTTTTTCTCATTCCCCAGGTTCACATCAGAGTTTTTCCTTCCACTCACCAACTCAAGAGCCACAATACCAAAGGCATACACATCCGTTTTCTCTGTTAGGATTCCACGCATGGCATACTCTGGCGCAAGATATCCACTTGCATTCGTACAAACAATATGTGTGTTAGTGGTTATAAATAATTCCATATATATATATATTATATATGAGTGATGGGAAGAAGAAAAAAGTTAAATGTTTGGGAATGCATACATAGTCCCTGCCACTCGGGTACTGATGTGGGTTATTGTGTCATCGTATAGCTTTGCAAGGCCAAAATCAGAAACTTTTGGGAGCAGTTTAGAGTCAAGCAAAATGTTGCTGGCCTTCACATCCCTGTGTACTATGCGAACACTTGCCTCCTCGTGGAGGTAGGCTAGACCTCTGGCTACTCCCATGCATATTTCAAAACGGGTTGACCAATCAAGATGTAAAATTATGTCACCTCCTGCAGTGTCCAAATAATGAGTAATTCAGCTATAAATAAGCAAAGAGATACTTGAATATTTATTTATGTTCATTACCAAATAGTGCCTGATCGAGACTTCCATTTGGGAGATACTCATATACGAGTAAACGATTGTCTCCTTCATAGCAGCACCCGTAAAGTTTTACTAGGTTGCGATGCATAACTGAAGAAATTGTTACGATCTCTGCAACAAACTGTCCCTTCCCCTGTCGAGATCCAGCTGACAACACTTTCACAGCGATCTCCCTTCCATCCTTCAGGTTTCCCTGTTGGATGTGTTAAATCATTACAAAACACAATTTATGTGTATATATGTCTTTTTTTGGGTTTGCGTCTTACCTTATATACAGACCCAAATCCTCCCTCTCCAAGCTTGTTTGAAGGATTGAAATCTTGAGTGGCAGTTTTAAGTTCAGAGTAAGCAAAAGTGTATGGCTTTACGTTCATACTAAGCAGCTCTGCAACAACAAAAATATATATGAACCATTTTGAAAGATGGTATCCAAGCTCAAAGGCTTGTTTATGTTGTAATAATATTATTACCTTCATCATCTGTGTAACGCTTACGGCTTTTTCTGATGATGAAGATACCCACGCCCGCAAAAATGCCTAAAAGTCCAAGGCCAACAATAGCACCCACGACAATATTGGTCTTATGCTTTTCTTTTGTTGGTGGCCTATTCTCCACAGTTGGTGTAAAATCTGAAAAACAACAATATGTAATACTTAGGCACTTAGACATCCTGGACCAAGTCTAATGAAATATTCGCCTCAAGCTCTCAAAATTTTTGAAAAATTTTGTATAGACATAAACCCCCCAAATTTGTAAAAAAACAATTTTAGATATTTAAATTACTGATTTTTTCCGTAACTTGTCTACAGCCCCTAGAATCTCAGGGCCGGCCTTGCTTAGGCACAAGGGAGGATACAAAAAAAAAAAAAATATGCATTGTGATACCTGGTTTTGCACTGACTGCCGATATTAGTGGCCCAAAAGTACCTAGAACAGGAACACTAGATGATCCTTTGCCAGCCCAGAAAAGATGAATTTCAAGATAATTTTCTGATACATTTGCTTTATATTCTCTCTGTACTGCTCGGACAGTAGTGTCACCAGATGTTTTGCGTATATCAAAATTCTTTTCAACAAGTCTTCCCTGAAAAAAACGGAGCTAGGTGTCAGACTTCAGCAAGATGATTATTACACCAACAATGTTAACTTGTAAAGAAGTAGAACAGACCTGGACATAGATGTTGAAACGTCGTGTTCCTAAACCTCTCCACGAGTTTGAACCAATAATATCTATTTCAGCAAACTGAAGTGTTACAGTATAACCTCCATTTTCTAGTCCCAACCCATAATACCTTAGAGAAGATGAAGAATGTCTTGCTGACTGAAAAAGCTCTGAGTCCATACTGTTGCTAACCCACAT
>MU109244.1:0-17779 GCA_012274485.2 Sinapis alba | reverse complement strand
AATTCAATGTCTTTCTATCCTAGGATTCTAGCTATGTTCTATGTTCTGTTGTCTTTTGCTTATAGAGTTTAAACAACTCTTCTCCTATTTGTAGCATGAACGTTTAAGGTTTAATGAAAGTTGTGTTTAAAAAAAAAGCTTTTAAAAAAATCTTTTCACTCACACACAAACTACTAAATATGGTTTCTTGTTTTTTTTTCTTTCTCTTGAAGCAGTTGATGGATTCACCAACAGCAACGGCTCAAAAGCAACAAAAGAAATTCGCGAAAACAATCAGTAATGGTCTAAATGACCTTTTCTTGTTTCATTACTTTCTTCTTTTGGTCAGTTCTTTACTTCAGAACACTTATATGAAATAAACGGAGCCGACAGTAAAGTGCCGGTTTTATGCAATATCAAAGATCATCTGTTCACTTACTCTCTTTAGATATTTCGGTCATGCATATTTTCTTGTGTTTGTGTGAAGAATTAAGGAAATAATCCACAAGATTTCTGCACGATTTTAAGGAAACGAATTAGTGTAAAAATAGCAGCAAAATCAAGAGAGAATGGCATCAGTAGTGATTGAGGTGTATTTTGGACTAATGACCCAACTTTACCAACGGTGGTGATACAAAAATAGCAGCAAAATATGTATTCATACGGATGTATATTAAATTTGGTCCACTCTTGTGGTACAGTTTTAATTCCAGTCTAGAATTTAACAATAAAGAAAGTCCCACATCAGAAGAAACATGTTTTCCTTAATGTATATATAAGTTTTAGTTCACAAGAAATTAGGTCGAGCTTAGTAAAGTTAGCTTGTGATCCGAGTGGAGACAATATGGTGATGGAACAATTGGGTCGGCTGGTCTACTGCCCAAGTTAAGAGTTCAGTGCCATGACTTGAGCTTAGGCTTGCATGTTTGGCCTCTGTTAGTCTCCTAGAGAGGAAGGACCATCACTTTTGCTATTATTTTTTTGTTCAAAAATAACTTAATGTATACTTCTAGTAGTTTTCACTCTTCAGGTTTCTTTATCAATATATGTCTCTATGCTCGTACTGTATTTGAAAGTCATGGATGGGTTGATGGTTTAGGCCTAAGTTATTAGCTTTATAGGTTTTCTAATCTTAGTTTATGTCAATGAGGAAGCAAATTGCTTATTTACATTTATACCACTTCTTTCTATCCAAACTAAAATTTTAATTAAGAAGTTTCTTGTCTTTCTGAGACTATCAAAAGAATTCATCAAATCTAGTCTTTAGTTTTTGGGCTTGTCTTCTTCTGCTTGGTTGATTGTAATTTTTGAGTTGTTGGATTTCAAGAGTAAGGTTGGGAACAATGAATAGCGGTGTTTCTTGGTTCCTTAACGTTCTTGCTCATGGACTTTATGATAGTGGAAGGTAGGTTAATTTTGCTCTGCTTTCTCTGCTCTTCGGTTATATATACCATATGACCATTCAACTTGACTATCTTTCCCTTATGCATATGAAATGTAAAACTTGTTTTGAAAAAAATTCCCATTAAATAACAGATGAGACGTATGTGGATTTTTACACTCAAACATCTAGAGATCATCAACATATCATGACAACATCATTACAAAAACATGGATTGACACTAAATTCAGAAACTTTAGAAATCAGCAGTCATAACCATCCCTTTTGTAATAAGTGAAGAACAATAGAGGCTTGTAGTTTCTGTAGGAACATCCAATAATTACTAGTACACCTCTCAACAATAATTGATGTTTATCTATTCATGGTTAAAACCTTGTTTGGATTATTGAATTCTGAGCACTATAGACCATAATATCATATGATAATGCTAATCACTATGATCTTTGGCTAGCTTAGTACAATTTTAACAAAGAAAAAAAAATCTTTTATTTCTAATTTTTTTTTTGTGATAAATGCTTAACCAATACACCATTTAATATATTTTTTTTACAATATGTCGTTTCATTTAATCAATTTTCTAAATTTGTACATGTGCATTGGTCAAAGAAGAGATACACTTGGGGATGTTATTGCTTAAGTATTTTCAGGTGACTATGGTTGACACATTGGTGATTTTGATGGCTAAGGTAATAGTATTTATGTATGGAGATCCCTCCAAGTATGGACTCGTCTGACCAAAAAAGGATTTTTGCCATCGAGTTCTTTACTGGTAGAAGTCCAGTCATCGATGTGGGAACTGTCCAAATGATTCGTGACGACAAGATTCATTTATCTTCTATTGTCCATGAGAAAACTCTTTCCATCACAAACTTTTGGAAAGTTCCCACACTGATGACTAGAATTCTCCTTATAAAGAATTTAGTGACTTAAGGACCTTGTTTTGGTAGTACGGGCCAATACTTGGAGGGATCTACGTACATAAATAACTCTGCCTTAGCCATGAGCATCACCAATGTGTCAACCATAGTCACCAAAAAATACTTCGTCAATGACATCTCCAAGTATACCTCTTCTTTGGTCACTACATTCCTCTCCAATAAATGCCTCTGCAAAAATTAAGAGAATAAATTAATAAATATAACAACATATGGTAACGAAAAATAAGAATATTAAGAAGTTAGATGTTGAGTGTTTTTTTTAATAGAATTAAAGTGTTTTTTTACATCAATAAAAGATTTGTTTTCTTTGTTAAAGTTGAAGAGAGAAAAAAACACTGTTAAAACTCATATTGTACTAAACTAGCAAAAGATCATAGCGATCAACATTATCATATGATACTATGGTCTATAGATCTCAAAACTCAATTATCCAAATGAGTTTTTAACCATGAGTAGATAAAACATCAATTATTTTTGAGAGGCATATTAATAATTATTTCACGTCTAAGAAAACAAAATCTAAACCGTAATTTGACATGCAAGAGAAGTGTGCATCTTTAACGTTCATTCATCCGGAACTTAATAATTAAAAGATAAAGAAACATTAATTAATTTACTTACCTGAGTTATTAGCATCCAAGTTTTTAATATCAAAGCTCATATCCAAACCAGAATTTTCACCTTTGACCACAAGAACATTTTTACTTTTAAAGTCACGTCCAGACTGTACCGATCGAATGCACAATCTCACTGGTGACAGTATCAAGCCTTTCACCGCCAGAAGATACTGATATCTCTTCTCTTCAGTTTCAACCACCAGAAACTCCAACCAATACTAAAAAATTGGAGGTTGTACTGGTAGTAGTTTGTGGTGGTTGCAACTGGAGAGAACGGATAATGGTATATTCCGGCGGTGAAAGGGCTTGATACTTTCCCTGGTGAGATTTTGCATTCGAGTTAGTATGGACCTTTATAAGGAATCTAGTATGAAGATGAGTTTTGCTCTTTATAAGGATGCTAATATGGCGGTTTCTAAAAGAAAATATGGCATTTTCTGATGGAATTCTCGAGGGAATATATATTAGAACTCCTTAAGTAATTTAATTAATGTCATTTTTGTCTTTTAATTATTAATTTATGAAAGTATGAACGTCAAAGCTGCACATTTCTATTGCATGTCAAATTCTTGTTTAGATTTTGTTTTTTCTTCTCTCCGTGTGAAATAATTACTAATATGCGTTTCAGCAATAATTGATATTTTTTTATCTATTCATGGTTAAAACTCGTTTGGATTATTGAGTTTTTTGAGCTATATACACCAAAGTATTATATGATAATGCTAATCACTATGATCTTTGGCTAGCTTAATAAAGTATAAGGTTTTATCAAAAAAAAAAATTGTTTTTTTATTTGTTTTTGTTTTTTGCAAAAGAATGTTTTTGGTTTCTTCAACTTTAACAAAGAAAACAAATATTTTATTTCCCAGTTTTTTTTGATAAATATTTGACCAATAAATTTTTATTATTCTTAATTTTTCTTTTTACCATATGTCATTTTTAAAGCACAACAGGTAACACGACAAGATTTGATTGTTGATTTGAATCTAGCTATCTGGTTTTCGACTACCGATTCTTACCAATTAAAAGCTGAATGATACGACTCGTGTGCAAAGTGAGATTTTGCATTCGAGTTAGTACAAGTATGGACCTTTATAAGGATTCTAGTATGGAGATGACTTTTGCTCTTTATAAGGATGCTAATATGGTGGTTTCTAAAAGAAAAAATGACATTTTCTGACGGAATTCTCGAGGGAATATATATTAGAACTCTTTTAGTAACTTAATTAATGTCATTTTATCTTTTAATTATTAATATATGAAAGTATGAACGTTAAAGCTGCACATGTCTATTGCATGTCAAATTCTTATTTAGATTTTTGTTTTTTCTTCTCTCCGTGTGAAATAATTACTAATATGCGTCCCAACAATAATTGTTATTTTTATCTATTCATGGTTAAAACTCGTTTGGATTATTGAGTTTTGAGCTATATACACCAAAGTGTTATATGATAATGCTAATCACTATGATCTTTGGCTAGCTTAGTAAAATATAAGGTTTTATCAATGTTTTTGGTTTCTTTTCTTTCTTTTTTTTTGCAAAAGAATGTTTTTGGGTTCTTCAACTTTAACAAAGAAAATAAATATTTTATTTCTTGTTTTTTATAAATGTTTGACCAATAAAAATTTTAATATTCATAATTTTTTTCGTTACCATATGTCATTTTTAAAGCACAACAGGTAACACTATGAGATTTGATTATTGATTTGAATCTAGCTATCTGGTTTTTGACTACCGATTCTTACCAATTAAAAACTGAATGATTCGACTCGTGTGCAAAGAGTTCTTGTGTAAATTGTGGTACTATGCTGGTTGTGAAATATATGTTGTCAACTTCTTTTATCCAGAGCCGTGGTTCCAGAGGCGTATCCATTAAGGACAATGGGGTGTCAGCTGACACCCCTTAAATCTAATTATAAAAAAAATCGGTATAAGGAAAAAATAAAAAAGTTATTGGCATTTATGGAAAAATTCATGTCTTGACACTCCCATTAACCCAAGTTCGATCCCAGCATGACACCTTATTTTTTGTATTCAAAATTTTGACACCCCATATAATAATTTCTGGATCCGCCATTGCATGGTTCAGAGATATAAAACTCTCCTTTGAATGGCCAAACCAAGAGTTGAAGCGAGTAAAACAAACAATCACCATTTTCATTTGAGCTTTGGTTTAGAAATATTCACTGCCATGCATTTTCTCATGATATGTGATTGGACCTGCGAATGATTTTATTAGAATCATGATTAATTTCAAGTTACTGATCTTCTCGTAGGTTTCATCTAAGGTTTTACTATATGTGCAAGTGCGGGTTCTATGTTTTATAGTGTTGTTGCGTTGCTTGCGTGGGAAGCCAGACAAAAGGACTTTGCTGTTATGATGGATGACTCATCATATAATCACCATATCTCATTGTCTCCTCTATACTTTGTGGGGTGATCAGATTTTGATTTGTTTATATTTGAATTTTGTTGAAAGAACTTGTTGAGATTGTATTTTAATTTGATTAGCACAGATAGTCCTTAGATGAAATTGCTTAGGTAACAAGAATTTTCTGCGGTTGGTACTATTTTGGATCATCAGGGCTAGGAGGTACACTACTCACGGTTTATCGACTAACTCCCAAAGAACAAAAATTCTTTTAAATCTTTTGTCGATTTCGTGTTCGATGATTTTTATGTGATATTTCATTTCAGAACTATTAGAATATTTGGATATGACATCAGTGACAGACTATTGATGTATATGGCTTCAACACAATGTTACTAATGATTTTAAGTTTTCCACATATATCTTGGTGGTATTTCACTTATGTGATGATCATATTCATAAGACAGCTTCAAAACAGAGGAAAAGTTGGAGAAGACATAAAATCAGCTAAGCCGTCAATAATTAGGTTTTAAGATTATAAAGTTTTGCTTATAAGAGATTTAATGATGGTTAGAAATATATTACATAAGCATTTAACCATCACACAAGAATCTCTATCACTGTTCTTTGATACTCTATATTAGCTTGGACTATGTTGTTGTTTCTTTAGAAGTTCTAAGTGATTCTTTTTTATTAGGGAAAAAAGTTTTTTTAGGCCAAAAAAATAGGTACATTGTCTCATTAGGCTAATTTCTATTTTGTATCATTTTTGCCTATAATGCCCTTTAGTATTTTCAAAAATAAATCAAATAAATAGTTTTACAAACTAAAAAAAATTCTATAAATAGTAACTACTGATGAAATACCAATATCAATTTAGTAATATTTTTTTCAGTTCTAAAAATGTTTAAATCATATTTTCAAATTTTATTCTACCAAAAGTAGAATTCGTATTCTGATTAGTAGAAACTGCAATCTACATTTTTCATTGAATCTACTGTTTTAGAATATGGGTTCTACGAAATAATGGTAATCTAAAAATAATTGGAATGCACATTCTACGCCTTACCTCTCATTCTAAAACCCGTAGAAATCAGAATCTACACATTACTACAAATCTACAACCTGTAGATATCAAAATCTACACATTACTTTAAATCTAAAACCCGTAGAAATTGAGTTCTAACATATTTATTGTATTCTACATATAGTAGAATGCACATATTCTACAGATAAGGTTTGTTCCAAAAATATAGGAACAAAATATATCTAAAAGATATTTCACAAAAAAATATATATTATAATTATTTACAATTTTAATTTTGATTTTATAATTGAATTGTTAGTTTAAAAAAAAATTATTTATATTATATAATTTAATTATATATTATAATTATTTACTAATTTTATTTAAATTTTAAAATTGAATTTATATTTTAAATTTTTCGTTTTAAATTATTTTGATTATATAATTATATTATTATTTTTTACTAATTGGTTTACTAATTTTAATTTTGATTTTATAATTAATTGTTGTTTCTATTATTACTTAGGTTACATAAATAATTAATATATATATTATTAATTATTTAGTAATTATAATTTCGAATTAAAATTAAAATTTAAGGGTATTACTGTCATTTTGAAAATAATTAGCCTAATGGGACAACTAATGTTTTGATTAGCCTAGAGGGACAATGTACCTATTTTTTTGGGCTAAAAAAACTTTTTCCCCTTTTTATTATTATGACATGAATGTCATATTATAATATCATGATTAGGGGGCATGATAAAAATGGTGTCCACATTGCGCTGTTAGCATTGTTATATTATTGGATATGAGTAGGCCTGTGCATAAAATAAAATCCGAAAATCGCATGTACAAAATAATAATCTAGCCAGACAGGAAGACAAGAAAGTAATAATTTAGCGCAAGTAAGCAAACAATCAAATTGGACTTCAGTCTCTTATAAAATATTTTTCTCTCCTGTAAAATTTTTGTTTTTATTTTTGTTTGCAGTTTGGGAAATTCTTCAAAAAGACGATCCAGATTTTTTCAAAGAATACAACAAACGATGCGAAGTTGCTCGTCAAATAGCTACATTCAAAGCTCATATCCAAACCAGAATTTCCACCTTTGACAACAAGAAAATTTTTACTTTTAAAGTCACGTCCAGACTGTACCGATCGAATGCACAATCTCACTGGTGACAGTATCAAGCCTTTCACCGCCAGAAGATACTGATATCTCTTCTCTTCAGTTGCAACCACCAGAAACTCCAACCAATACTAAAAAATTGGAGGTTGTACTGGTAGTAGTTTGTGGTGGTTGCAACTGGAGAGAACGGATAATGGTATATTCCGGCGGTGAAAGGGCTTGATACTTTCCCTGGTGAGATTTTGCATTCGAGTTAGTATGGACCTTTATAAGGAATCTAGTATGAAGATGAGTTTTGCTCTTTATAAGGATGCTAATATGGCGGTTTCTAAAAGAAAATATGGCATTTTCTGATGGAATTCTCGAAGGAATATATATTAGAACTCCTTAAGTAATTTAATTAATGTCATTTTTGTCTTTTAATTATTAATTTATGAAAGTATGAACGTTAAAGCTGCACATTTCTATTGCATTTCAAATTCTTGTTTAGATTTTTGTTTTTTCTTCTCTCCGTGTGAAATAATTACTAATATGCGTTTCAGCAATAATTGTTATTTTTATCTATTCATGGTTAAAACTTGTTTGGATTATTGAGTTTTGAGCTATATACACCAAAGTATTATATGATAATACTAATCACTGTGGTCTCTGGTTAGCTTAGTAAAGTATAAGGTTTTATCAATGTTTTCTTTTTGTTTTTTGTTTTTTTTTTCTTTTGCAAAAGAATGTTTTTGGTTTCTTCAACTTTAACAAAGAAAACAAATATTTTATTTCCCAGTTTTTTTGATAAATATTTGACCAATAATTTTTCTAATATTCTTAAATTTTTTTCGTTATCATATGTCATTTTTAAAGCACAACAGGTAACACGACGAGATTTGATTGTTGATTCGAATCTAGCTATCTGGTTTTTGACTACCGATTCTTACCAATTAAAAGCTGAAATGATGCGACTCGTGTTCAAAGTGAGATTTTGCATTCGAGTTAGTACAAGTATGGACCTTTATAAGGATTCTAGTATGGAGATGACTTTTGCTCTTTATAAGGATGCTAATAAGGCGGTTTCTAAAAGAAAAAATGACATTTTCTGACGGAATTCTCGAGGGAATATATATTAGAACTCTTTTAGTAACTTAATTAATGTCATTTTATCTTTTAATTATTAATATATAAAAGTATGAACGTTAAAGCTGCACATGTCTATTGCATGTCAAATTCTTGTTTAGATTTTTGTTTTTTCTTCTCTCTGTGTGAAATAATTACAAAAATGCGTCCCAGCAATAATTGATATTTTTATCTTCTCATGGTTAAAACTCGTTTGGATTATTGAGTTTTGAGCTATATACACCAAAGTGTTATATGATAATGCTAATCACTATGCTCTTTGGCTAGCTTAGTAAAATATAAGGTTATATCAATGTTTTTGGTTTCTTTTCTTTCTTTTTTTTGCAAAAGAATGTTTTTGGTTTCTTCAACTTTCACAAAGAAAACAAATATTTTATTTCCCAGTTTTTATAAATATTTGACCAATAAACTTTTTAATATTCTTAAATTTTTTCGTTACCATATGTCATTTTTAAAGCACAACAGGTAACACAATGAGATTTGATTATTGATTCGAATCTAGCTATCTGGTTTTTGACTACCGATTCTTACCAAGTAAAAACTGAATGATTCGACTCGTGTGCAAAGAGTCCTTGTGTAAATTGTTGTACTATGCTGGTTGTGAAATATATGTTGTCAACTTCTTTTATCCAGAGCCGTGGTTCCAGAGGCGGATCCATTAAGGACAATGGGGTATCAGCTGGCAGCCCTTAAATCTAATTATAAAAAAAATTAGGTATAAGGAACAAATAAAAAAGTTATTGGCATTTATGGAAAAATTCATGTCTTGACACCCCCATTAGCCCAAGTTCGATCCCAGCATGACACCTTATTTTTTGAATTCAAAATTTTGACACCCCATGTAATAATTTCTGGATCCGCCATTGCATGGTTCAGAGATATAAAACTCTCCTTTGAATGGCCAAACCAAGAGTTGAAGTGAGTAAAACAAACAATCACCATTTTCATTTGAGCTTTGGTTTAGAAATATTCACTGCCCATGCATTATCTCATGATATGTGATTGGACCTGCGAATGATTTTATTAGAGTCATGATTAATTTCAAGTTACTGATCTTCTCGTAGGTTTCATCTAAGGTTTTACTATATGTGCAAGTGCGGGTTCTATGTTTTATAGTGTTGCTGAGTTGCTTGCGTGGGAAGCCAGACAAAAGGGATTTGCTGTTATGATGGCTAACTCATCACATAATCACCATCTCTCATTGTCTTCTCTATACTTTGTGGGGTGATCAGATTTTGATTTTTTTATATTTGCATTTTGTTGAAAGAACTTGTTGAGATTGGATTTTAATTTGATTAGCACAGATAGTACTTAGATGAAATTGCTTAGGTAACAAGAATTTTTTGCGATTGGTACTATTTTGGATCATCAGGGCTAGGAGGTACACTACTCACGGTTTATCGACTAACTCCCAAAGAAAAAAATATCTTTTAAATCTTTTGTCGATTTCGTGTTCTGTGATTTTTATGTGATATTTCAGTTCAGAACTATTACAATATTTGGATATGACATCAGTGACAGACTATTGATGTATATGGCTTCAACACAATGTTACTAATGCTTTTAAGTTTTCCACATATATCTTGGTGGTATTTCACTTATGTGATGATTATATTCATAAGACAGCTTCAAAAGAGAGGAAAAGTTGGAGAAGACATAAAATCAGCTAAGCCGTCAATAATTAGGTTTTAAGATTATAAAGTTTTGCTTATAAGAGATTTAATGATGGTTAGAAATATATTACATAAGCATTTAACCATCACACAAGAATCTCTATCACTGTTCTTTGATACTCTATATTCGCTTGGACTATGTTGTTGTGTCTTTAGAAGTTCTAAGTGATTCTTTTTTATTATTATGACATGAATGGCATATTATGAGTATCATGATTAGGGGGCATGATAAAAATGGTGTCCACATTGCGCTGTTAGCATTGTTATATTATTGGATATGAGTAGGCCTGTTCATAAAATAAAATTCGAAAATCGCATGTATAAAATAATAATTTAGCCAGAAAAGAAGAAAAAAAAGTAATAATTTAGCGCAAGTAAGCAAACAATCAAATTGGACTTCAGTCTCTTATAAAATATTTTTCTCTCCTGTAAAATTTTTGTTTTTATTTTTGTTTGCAGTTTGGGAAATTCTTCAAAAAGACGATCCAGATTTTTTCAAAGAATACAACAAACGATGTGAAGTTGCTCGTCAAATAGCTACATTCAACGACTTGCTTGCTCAGCAAGTAGACATAATGCACAAACTTAGAGAAATTGAGCTTAGTAATGATGCGCCAGGTAACTATATAATAACAATTAGAACACTAAATGTTTCTCGTTAAGCTTGTTACTCAAATCGTTCTATGAAAGACCTGATTTGTGTGTCTTTTTGTAGTAACACAACTTCAGCAACCTATTGATCAACTTCATGTCATAATCATCACCAACAAGATCATATTTATGATCATCAAAAAATACTTCGTCAATGACATCTCCTAGTATACCTCTTCTTTGGTCACTACATTACTCTCCAATAAATGCCTCTGCAAAAATTCAGAGAATAAATTAATAAATATAACAACATATGGTAACAAAAAATAAGAATATTAAGAAGTTAGATGTTGAGTGTTTATTTTTTTTAGAATTAAAGTTTTTTTTACATCAATAAAAGATTTATTTTCTTTGTTAAAGTTGAAGAAAGAAAAGACACTGTTAAGACTCATACTGTACTAAACTAGCAAACGATCATAACGATTGACATTATCATATAATACTATGGTCTATAGACCTCAAAACTCAATTATCTAAATGAGTTTTTAACCTTGAGTAGATAAAACATCAATTATTTTTGTGAGGCATATTAATAATTATTTTACGCCGAAGAAAACAAAATCTTAACCGTAATTTGACATGCAAGAGAAGTGCATCTTTAACGTTCATTCATCCGGAACTTAATAATTAAAAGATAAGCAACATTAATTAATTTACTTACCTGAGTTATCAGCATCCAAGTTTTTAAGATCAAAGCTCATATCCAAACCAGAATTTTCACCTTTGACCACAAGAACATTTTTACTTTTAAAGTCACGTCCAGACTGTACCGATCGAATGCACAATCTCACCGGTGACAGTATCAAGCCTTTCACCGCCAGAAGATACTGATATCTCTTCTCTTCAGTTGCAACCACCAGAAACTCCAACCAATACTAAAAAATTGGAGGTTGTACTGGTAGTAGTTTTTGGTGGTTGCAACTGGAGAGAACGGATAATGGTATATTCCGGCGGTGAAAGGGCTTGATACTTTCCCTGGTGAGATTTTGCATTCGAGTTAGTCTGGACCTTTATAAGGAATCTAGTATGAAGATGAGTTTTTCTCTTTATAAGGATGCTAATATTGCGGTTTCTAAAACAAAATATGGCATTTTCTGACGGAATTCTTGAGGGAATATATATTAGAACTCCTTAAGTAATTTAATTAATGTCATTTTTGTCTTTTAATTATTAATTTATGAAAGTATGAACGTTAAAGCTGCACATTTCTATTGCATGTCAAATTCTTGTTTAGATTTTCTTTTTTCTTCTCTCCATGTGAAATAATTACTAATATGCGTTTCAGCAATAATTGATATCTTTATCTATTCATGGTTAAAACTTGTTTGGATTACTGAGTATTTTGAGCTATATACACCAAAGTATTATATGATAATGCTAAATCACTATGATCTTTGGCTAGCTTAATAAAGTATAAGTTTTTTTTTTTTTTTTTTTTGCAAGAGAATGTTTTTGGTTTCTTCAACTTTAACAAAGAAAACAAATATTTTATTTCCCAGTTTTTTTTGATAAACATTTGACCAATAATTTTTTTATTATTCTTAAATTTTTTTTACCATATGCCAACTTTAAAGCACAACAGGTAACACGACGAGATTTGATTGTTGATTCAAATCTAGCTATCTTGTTTTTGACTACCGATTCTTACCAATTAAAAGCTGAATGATGCGACTCGTGTGCAAAGAGTCCTTGTGTAAAGTGTGGTACTATGCTGGTTGTGAAATATATGTTGTTGACTTCTTTTATCCAGAGCTGTGGTTCAGAGATATAAAACTCTCCTTTGAATGGCCAAACCAAGAGTCGAAGTGAGTAAAACAAACAATCACCATTTTCATTTGAGCTTTGGTTTAGAAATATTCACTGGCCATGCATTATCTCATGATATGTGATTGGACCTGCGAATGATTTTATTAGAGCCATGATTAGTTTCAAGTTACTGATCATCTCGTAGGTTTCATCTAAAGTTTTATTATATGTGCAAGTTCGGGTTCTATGTTTTATAGTGTTCCTGCGTTGCTTTCATGGGAGTCCAGACGAAAGGGCTTTGCTGTTATGATGGCTGGCTCATCACATAATCACCATCTCTCATTGTCTCCTCTATACTTTTTGGGGTGATGCGATTTTGATTTGTTTATATTTGCATTTTGTTGAAAGAACTTGTTGAGATTGGATTTTAATTTGACTAGCACAGATAGTACTTAGATGAAATTGCTTTTGGTACCATTTTGGATCATCAGGGCTAGGAGGTACACTACTCACGGTTTATCGACTAACTCCCAAAGAAAAAATATATCTTTTAAATCTTTTGTCGATTTTGTGTTTGATGATTTTTATGTGATATTTCAGTTCAGAACTATTAGAATATTTGGATATGACGTCAGTGACAGACTATTGATGTAATATGGCTTCAACACAATGCTACTAATGCTTTAAGTTTTCCACATATATCTTGATGGTATTTCACTTGTGCGATGATCATATTCATAAGACAGCTTCAAAACAGAGGAAAAGTTGGAGAAGACATAAAATCAGCTAAGTCGTCAATAATTAGGCTTTAAGATTATAAAGTTTTGCATTTAACTAGATTTTGACCCACGCTTCAAAAGCGCAGGTTTTTCTTTAGATTGTATACAAAATTTGTGTATTTTGAAATTGATGTACATTGTTATGTTACAAAATCATATGATATCGAAGAAGATAATTTGTTTAAGTTATATAATTCGTGAATTTGTATATTTAAGATTTTATATGAAAACTTTTGCATATATATAACTCTTTTTTTAGACATGAACATTTTATCAAATCCAAAAAACCGAACTGAAATCGATCTGGAAATATAGGTGCGGTCTAGGTTCAAGTTTACATATTCAAAAAAATTTGGACCCGCAGGTCTCTTTTCGAATCAATATCATACCCGAGACCTGATCGGGTACCCAAATACCTGAAATGTTTGGTGTATAAGGGTATATTTGAGTATTTTAGATATGTTTTTGGTATTACAAATACTTTTTTAAGTTTTGGGTTCAGGTTTTGGATTTTACTTTCGGCTTTCGAGTAAAATTTTAATTTTTAAAAATTATTTTGGGTATTTGAAAAACAGACTTTTTTATTTCTCGGGTCAGAGCGGATCGGTTCATTTTGGGTATTTTCGTATTTCTATATTTTGGGGATTTTTAGGTATTTCAATTCTTTTTGGGTCCTAAATAATTAAACCAATCTGAACATGTTACATACCCAAATATTACAGGAATTTTATAGATATTTGAATTATGGATTCAAACCAACCTTGATCCAAAAAGAACCAACCCAACTTGAACCAAAAAAAAATTAAATACCTAGTTATGTTCAAAATTTTTGAACCCAAAATAAACTGATCCGTACCTACCCGAAAACCCGATGCCCAGGCCTACTCTCTTTCATTATATTTTGTGTGCATTTTATAAGAGTTATTTTTGTTGAGGTAATGAGACTTAAGATTTACTTGATATATTTTTGGAAATCTGTAAGGTTTTTAATAGTTTTAAACTTTTCTTAAATAAAAATATATTAATACTTTTTATAAAAAATAATTTAAAGTAAAATATATAATTTGTTGTTCACAGATGGTTTGATTTATTAAATTTAATTTTGTAAATATTTGAAACTATATAATATGTGACAGATGTTGTTCTACTATAATAAATAATATATTAAATTGGTCTTCGACTAAACTTAATATAGATCTGAGTGTGACATATATCTATTGCATGTGACAGATATTATTCTACTATACTAAATAATATATTATATAAAAGAAATGTTATATGTCATGAAGAATGTGATTAATTATTTGTAGTTGTTAAATACATTACAGTCAACATGCCATGGTCATATTATTTCACATGTTCAAATATATAAGGTAACCGTAGATTTTAATTATTAAAGATATTAAGAATGAAAAGAAAAAGTTATAGTACATCAATTTTCGTAATAAAAAAATTATTTGGTTGCTATAAAATAGGTTAGTTATAAGATTGGGTTATATATAATAGGTTGGACTAAAAAAGAAAAGGGTCCAACAACTTTGTTTAAATAGATTTTTCAGAATGTTTATGTTTTAATAGTATAGATGATGATTAGAAATATATTACATAAGCATTTAACCATCACACAAGAATCTCCATCACTGTTCTTTATACTCTATATTAACTTGGACTATGTTGTTGTGTCTTTGGAAGTTCTGAGTGATTCTTTTTTATTACTATGACATGAATGGCATATTCGGAGGAACATGACTAGGGAGCTTTTAGCATTGTTATATTATTGGATATGAGTAGGCATATGCATAAAATAAAATTCGAAATATAAAAGATATTTAATGGATCTTGTAGTGTGTTACAAAACACATCCGAATTCAGAATGTTATTAACCGAATCCGAATGAATAGTCTGGAAAATCAAAAAACAAACAAAAAAATATATCTAAATAAATTGATCTGAATGTCCAAACTAATATTCAATATAAATATTTACTTCATACATTTAATTTCATATTTTATTTTCATATGATATTTAAAAATAAGTATTTAAAATTTATATAAATATCTTAAATACTCAGTCATATATAAATATGTATATATATTTTTTATATTTTATTTTTAAATTTTAGATTTTATTTCGGATACATCTAAACCAATCTGATATATTCAGAATCTAAATGATATATAGTTATTTGGGCAATTCTCTTAAATAGCATTTTTAAGTTTTTGTCACAAAAATAACTCTCAAAAAAATAAAATGACCAAAATAGACTTTTTTTTTTGGAAATTTTGATTTTTTTATTTTATTTTTTGAAATTTGAAACCCAAACCCCAAACCCACCCCTTAACTCTAAACCTTAAAGTCCAAATTAGTTAACCCTAGGGGTATAAATGCATATAAATGAATTTTTTAGCTTAAAAAAAAAACATTTTGGTCATTTTCTTCTTTAAAAACTATTTTTGTGACAAACAAACTAAAATGGGCTATCTAAAGGAATTTCTCTAATTATTTTATAGATTTTATAATATGATATAAATTAGAATTGAAATTATATCTGAATCTGATCTATAAATTAGAGGATTTTACAAAAAATAGACCAAAATCCAAAATACACGAACGTCGATACTAAATACGAGTAAAGAGAACAATTGTTTTCCCTAATGTTGGATAAGAAAAAATGTAATAAAATTTAATAGCCGCGCCAGGTAGGGGTCGAACCTACGACCTTCTGCTTAGGAAACAGACGCTCTATCCACTGAGCTACAGGCGCTTGTTTGATAATCGAGTAGTATAAATAGTGATTATTTAATCTGTAGCTGTATACAACAACACGTTCTCTTACGTCGGTTTAGTTAGACCCAATAATATGTGCGATTTAAAAATAATTCAGAAAAAGCAAATGAAATAAATAATTTAGACAAAGAAGATACAATCTTCTATGAGTGGAAAACGTTTCAAATATTTCTCCAAATACACAAAGATTTTTAATTTTTCTTATTAAGAGTTTATTTTTCTGAAATAAAACACTGACAAAATTGTAATCTTACGGTGTAGTGATTGGCCGTTACGGTGTTAAGACAAACCGGGTTTCGAAACCAAGTGTCGTATTATAACTAGAGACGTGACACAATATAACACTACGGTTGGGTTGGTTTATTAAGACAGGCAAAGTAGCTGTGGGGTCACTCTCTTATTTGGTGTTTCGGCTCATACCATTTCAATCTTCCACTTATCAATCATCTTCTTCTTCTTCTTCTAACCTCAAAATCAAATGGAGATCAAGCCTGGTTTATCCGCGTTTGTCACCGGCGGCGCCTCCGGAATCGGTTAGATTTCATCTCCTTCTACTTACGTATATGATTATTTCCCCAGTTCTCGTTGGTGACACGTGTGTGGTGTAGGTCAAGCTCTGTGCTTGGCTCTTGCAAAGAAAGGAGTTTTTGTAAGCGTGGTTGATTTCTCTGAGGACAAAGGCAAAGAGACTACCTCTCTTGTTCAAAAGGCCAACGCTCCCTTCCATCCTTCCCTAAACTCTCCTTCTGCTATTTTTATCAAATGTGATGTCACCAATAGAGGTTAGTGTCTGAAAATTGAGTATCAAGAAACTGTTTTTGTGCTTTAAGAGTTTTTGTATTGATTCTTTAGAACATGAGAGCAGGTGATCTTGTCGCTGCTTTTGACAAGCACTTGGCCTCATTTGGAACACTGGACATCTGCATTAACAATGCTGGAATTGCCAATCCTGTTAAGTTTGATAAAGATGATACTGATGGCTCTAAATCATGGAAACACACCATTAATGTTGATCTGGTTGCAGTAGTTGAATGCACACAGCTTGCTGTAAGTCTTCACTGCTCTTCTTCCGCAGAGCTCTTTTATTTCTTATTACATACTTCTCCAACACAAGTAGTTTCTTTCTTTCTCTGGAGGACTCTAAAGCCTTTTTTTTTAATGATTTATTGCTTTTTGTGTAGATCAAAGCTATGAAAGCCAACAAAAAGCCTGGAGTTATCATTAACATGGGCTCATCTGCTGGTCTTTATCCATCTCCCTTAGATCCTATCTACTCTGCTTCCAAAGGTTTTGTGTTTTTTACTTGTGTGTTATTGTTTCTATTCATATGAATATGATGTATAGTTTTATCTGTTTATTCCAATATTTTACATTTCTACAGGCGGTGTTGTATTATTCACTAGATCATTAGCATATTTGAAGCGTCAAGGGATCCGCATCAATGTGCTTTGCCCTGAAGTAAGAAGAATATCTCTATTGTCTCTCAAAATGTTTGGTTATTTATCATCTATTGGGCTATTTAAATGGTGCAATATGCATGAGTGGACCATGT
>MU109241.1:0-17823 GCA_012274485.2 Sinapis alba | reverse complement strand
TACAAGCAAGTCAAGAATATGGACCGAGATCACCTTTATATGCACCTAGTTAACGAAATTCACCGAGTATGTCAACTCGATGAACTGGGGGGGGACTTATTGTTGGGGATAGATTACATCTACCCACATAGGCCCATTAAAGTGTGAACTCGGCCCATCCTGACGACAAAAGTCGGCCCATGAAGACATGACAAGCCGAGTTCGGCAAAGAGGAAGGCGTATAAATAGAGAAAGATGGGGAAGAGAAGAGGCACGCAAAAACCTTGAGGAACAAGCTAGAATTAGGGTTCTTGTTACCAATTCCTTGTTCAAACCTTGTTCTTGTGATCTAATCAATCTTCGATCAATAAAACTCTTCTATTCGTTTCTCCAAATCTTTTCTTCGAGAAATCCACAATCGAAATCGATACCTAACCTAGGGTTACCGATTTCGGATTCAACACCAACTCAACGGGAATGCGGCTAATGAGAAGACACAAAGGTGGACAAACAACACTGATTGCTGTTCTTGGAATGGTATCACTTGCGATATTAAGTCAGGCAAGGTGGTTGAGTTAGATCTCTGGGGAAGTTCTCTCAATGGCCCTTTGAGATCTAATAGTAGTCTGTTTCGACTACAACATCTTCAGAGCCTTAACCTTAGCTCCAATAATCTCGCGGGCATTCTACCTGATTCCATCGGCAACCTCAAGTATTTGAAGGTTTTGAAACTTTATGGATGCAGAATCTTTGGAAAGCTTCCTTATTCACTCGGGAATCTTTCTCATCTCACTCATCTTGATCTTGATGGTAATGAGTTCACTGGTGAACTACCAGAATCATTGAGCAACCTAAACCAACTAACAAAGTTGCTACTTGCATCAAGCAAGCTCAGTGGGAACTTTCCTTCTGCACTACTCAACTTGAGTGAGCTCACGGCGATAGACTTTAGTTCTAACCAGTTTGAAGGTATGCTCCCATCTAACATGAGTAGCTTCTCCAAACTGGAATACTTTGATATGAGCGTAAACTCATTTTCTGGACCTATCCCTTCATCACTTTTCATGATCCCTTCATTGACCCGTCTTAACCTGGAGAAAAACAGCTTCAGTGGCTCTGTTGAGATTGGGAATATCTCTTCTTCACCATCAACTAAACTTCAGGAACTATCCCTTGGAGGAAACAATCTAAGTGGGCCAATCCCAAGATCTATATCAAAACTAGTTGGACTCTCATATCTCGACCTCTCGTTTTGGAACACTGAGAGGGGCATTGTGGATTTCAGCATCTTCTTGCATCTCAAGTCACTTACATTACTTGACATCTCCCATCTGAACACAAGAAGTATCCTTGACTTGAGTCTTTTCTCGAATTTCACATCACTTATCTTACTTCACCTTTCAGGGAATAATCTACACATCAGTTCAGCTCTCCACCTCCCCTCACCTATAGGATCATTGGCTTTATCATCCTGCAATATCTCTGAGTTTCCCAAGTTTCTACAAACACAAACCAGTTTGTTCTTCTTAAACATTTCTTCCAACCAATTCCAAGGGCAAGTACCAGAGTGGTTATGGAGACTGCCGGGACTGGACTATCTAGATCTTTCTCAAAACTCCTTCACTGGTTTTGAAGGAACATCAGAAGCTATTCAAAGAAGTCCAATAGAAATGCTTGACATAAGTTCAAACAGTTTCCAAAACCCGTTTCCTCTGTTACCAAACTCCACGAGGCAATTGTTAGCCTCTGATAATCAGTTTTCAGGAAACATTCCTATGAAAATATGTGAATTGGTGGCTCTTGAAACACTTGTTTTAACCAACAACAACTTCAACGGTCCTATCCCTCGGTGTTTTGAGAAATTCAATACAACTCTTTCGGTCTTGCATCTTCGGAACAACAACCTCTCTGGTAATATCCCAAGGGGATTTTTCAGTGTTGGCTTGATATCACTTGATGTTGGTCGTAACCATTTATCAGGAAAACTTCCCAAGTCTCTGGTAAACTGCACTAAACTCGAGTTTCTGAACGTGGAAGACAATGAGATCAGTGACACGTTTCCTTTTTGGTTGCGGATGTTGCCTGATTTACAGATTCTCGTTCTTCGTTCCAACAGGTTCCACGGACCAATATTCTCTCCAGAAGAATATTCTTTGAGTTTCCCTAAGCTGCGGATTTTCGACATTTCGGAAAATCACTTCACTGGAGTCTTGCCGTTGGATTACTTTGCTGGTTGGAGTACAATGTCATCTGTTGTATACATTGCATATGATAAGCTGCATAGGTTTATTGGTTTTACATTTCAAAACTACCATAAGTCTGTGGTTCTGGCCAACAAAGGTTCGAAAATGGAGCTTCTTGGGAGCAGTTTCAGAATCTACAAAACCATTGATGTCTCTGGGAATAGACTCCAAGGAGACATTCCTCAATCCATCAGCCTACTTAAGGAACTGATTGTGCTCAACATGTCAAACAATGCTTTCACGGGTCGTATTCCACCATCTTTGTCAAACTTGACCAGTCTCCAGTCTCTAGATCTTTCCCTAAACAGATTATCCGGAACAATCCCACCAGAGCTCGAGAAACTCACGTTCCTTGCGTGGATGAACTTCTCCAACAACATGCTCCAAGGTCCAATACCGCAAGGCACTCAGATTCAAAGCCAGAATAGTTCTTCATTCGCGCATAATCCTGGGCTATGCGGTGCTCCTCTCAACAGGTCATGCGGTGAAGGAGAAGCGAGAAAACAAGAGAAAGAAGATGAAGAAAATGAAGAAAAAGACCAAGAAGTCTTGAGCTGGGTTGCAGCTGCAATAGCTTATGCACCTGGTGTGTTCTGTGGATTCGTCATCGGCCATATTCTGTCTTCATATAGACATGACTGGTTCATGAGAATCTTGCGCTCTTATGCATAATACAAGCATCAGCTGCCTGATGATGTCTACTATGTTATAATCTAACTATGTTACTTTTTAAATTACTATTGTAATGTCGTCAAGAATTCTCTTTGGTTCTGTGTTTTTGCTGGAGTTAAATTTCCTCTTTTCCTTAATAGTTTTGTGTCTCTTATTGTAATGTTATGCATCTCCAATCTTGTTTCACTCCAACTAAGTTGTTATTTCGATTTTCAAAAGAGATTCTGCATCTTGACAACCATAAAGAGAATATTTGTAAGTGACCAAACTATTGAAAATTAGTTGATTACTCCCTTCGTTTCATTTTAATTGTTGTTCTAGGTTTATGCACACATATTAATAAAACATATAATTTTGTATATTTTCAAAATAAAAACACAATTACTTATATATCTAACCATATTTCGACCGATAAGAAAATAAACTGGAAAACTTTTTTAATAATTTTACATTAAAACTATAAAACTATACTTATTTTGAAACGAAAGTTTTTCTCTACAATGACAATTAAATCAAAACGGATGGAGTAGTAAAAAAGTGCTCCATCCTCACTTTCACTGTCACCATCAACTAAGAGAAATTGACTTAGAGCATCTTCATCCCAAAGTGCTTAGATGGCTCCTTACTAACTTATGGCTCCGAAAACAAATGTGTGCCGGCTTATGTAAAAACTTTTATGTTTACAATATAATCTAATAGATGACAAAAAGAATGCATAAGTCTCACAATTCTTTTAAGAAAATGGTCATCAGTGCCTCATAAGTGACTTGAAGCAATCAATATTATAGGTCTCATTACAGGCAAAGGCAACTAAAATGAAGATATTTTGTCGGAGATAGACATGTACCATAGAACCGAGCATAGACATAACTGGAACATTTCCCTTCTCAGAAACCACTACAATAGACCACCGACATTTTTGCAGAAACCCATTTCTACAGGTCTAAACCACAAATCCAAGTCAAACAAGCCGTTGCACAACAACAAGCTACATGAACACCAACCACCAAATCCAATCAATTGTGCCACGTGTAAGGATTTAGTTTAATGTTTTGTTACCCTCAATTCTGGAGAGAGAACAGCCTGTATGCGGATAATCCGATAGACGCCGACAAAAAGCATATAATAATGTCGTTAAACCGACCCAAGAAACAACTCAAATTTTGCTGGTTCATGTCTCCTCTACACACTTGGGAGCTTTTCTATGATCAAGGACCTCGCTTAACGTCTCCAACGTCAACCCGTATGCGCAAGTTTCGACTCAAAACGAATATAAATAAGATAATTGAATCTAATTCCTCTACTAGATTTATTCTACAGTGTCATTGGAAGCCAACACAAACAGAGGGGAAACGCCTAATGGGCGCAACAAAACATTCAACCAAAACGCAAACCAAAAAAAAAAGTAATGACTATTTGAGTTTTTTTGAGTTTCAACTCAAGACAAGATTCAATTTAAGAAAGCAACTAAACAGAAACCATAATTCTTCTTCACAAGAAGCTTTCTTTCACTGTTTAGTAACCACCATCACCTCCTCCATAGCCACCGCCACCACCTCCTCCTCCATAGGCACTTCCACCACCACCTCCATAACCAGCACCTCCACCATACCGGGGAGTGCTTGGTCTTTCGTTAGCAACATTCACTCGAATGCTACGTCCATTCAGATCCTGAAATTACAAAAACCAAAAGACATAATAATGAGCTAACTGAGAAATTACAAGAATGAATACTATCTGAGCATTTTAGTTTCAAACCTTTCCATCCATCTCCGAAATGGCAGTGTTAGCAGCGTTCTCATCAGTGAAGTTAACAAATCCAAAACCCCTTGACCTTCCTGTTTCTCTATCAACGATGACTCTAGCTGCAACAACAATCTCAAAAGTTAATAACTTTTCTTCAGATGTAAAATATTTAGACTGTTAAAAGTCATTACATACCATCAATCACTTCACCGAAGTTAGAAAAAGCATCCCTCAAGGATTGGTCATCAGTTCCCCAGGAGAGACCTGAATTAATCAAATATCACACAGATTAAAGCACTAAGAAACATCTAATCTCATTAAAAAGAGAGAAAGAAATGATTTTTTACCTCCGACAAAAAGCTTGGTAGACATGTACCGGAGAGAACCGAGCATAGACGTAACCGGAACATTTCCGGTCTGAGTAACAACACCTTGTCTCAATAGACCACCGAGACTTTTGCAGAAAGCCATTTCTACACCAAAAATAGTAAATCAAACAAACAATAAGCAACAAGAACCCTAAAACTAAATCAGATCATCATTTTACGCAGATCTAGATTCAACTTAAAACAGAACGAGTCACTGATCCCATTATAGACGAATAGAAAAAAAGAAACACTCAAGCGAACGAGAAATAGAACGAAGATCGGTACCTGAACAAATCTTCGAAACTAGGGTTTTGTTGAGCTGAGAGAGAGAGAGGCAGAAGACGTGGGGTGAATGAAGCCAAAGAAGTAGGGTTTAAGGTGTTTATTTATATACAAAAGTCTTCAGCAAAAAATATCTCATTTCTTTTAAAGATTTTTTATCGCCAAATGATTATCTGCTGCGGAGAGGTGTATTTTGTTAGTGTGTGTTAATGCATCGGAGTTGTACACGTAGCAAGCAAGTATGAGTAAATCAGTTTTTTGTAGTACCGATTTTTTTCCTGAGTGTACGGTGTAGTCGGTGTTAGAGGAACTATGTTTCGAACTTATCAAAAGGTTTATCGTTTCGGCCTATTTCATTTTAGCATAGGTTTCTATATTGGGCTTTTAAAAGCCATATTGTATTATGGGCTACGTTGAAGTATTAGTATATTTAAACGGATACCTATCGTTAATGGGCCATGCAAGAATGAAACATACTAGATGCGCTTGAAGAGGATAAAGTCAAAGTTATCTTGAACATTTGGTTCGACAAGTTTTGTTATCCCTAGTTTTTTTTTTTCATTTGAGATGCTTATGAACAGCATAAAGGAGAAAAACGAAATAACTCTTTCTCAAGACATAATTGCACATCCTAGCTTTGCCTAAGCTTTGCAGTTGGTCATGACAGAAGCTATTTCTTCCCTTACCGAGGTTGTGTAGGATGAGAGTACAAATTTGGTTCGAGTATCAAACATATAAAATACTCGTATGTCATTGTCTTGTGGCTGCTGCCTCTAAAGCGTAAGATAGTTAAATGAAAAGCTGGTTAAATAAGAGTATTGGAGTAACAATGTGGATGTTGGTTTTGATCGTCTTAACTCAGATCGCATGAACACCAATTTGTCCCACATTTCTGAAAACATGGACCATGTCCCTCATAGTGGTGTTGGTGATGACCCATTGCACCAACAATTACCTTTTGTTGGTTATGATATTGTCAATTTATATTTAAGCACATATTACCTTTTGTTGGCTGATCATCCCGATATTGTGATTCCAAATCGTAAAAGTAAGAGGAAGAAGTTGGTGCCTAGGACCTTAGTTGGGGACTATCAGTGTGACAAAGGCATCATGAACCGTGCCAGGGAGGCCTAATTGGATGTTAATAATAATGGTGGGATCCTAGATTACTTGAGAAGTTTGCCAAACTGGAAGATAAGATGAACTGAACTTGTAAGTTATCTATCAAATTTGAAACATTTTACTGTGTAGCTATCTATTTTTATGTTAAGTATCTCTATAATATATAGATTAGCTGGCAAAACAAAAATTTCGCTTACCTTAGTTTTTGTTAACTATAGCATGAAAACTATTGGGTCAATCATCAACTGCTTCGAGTAAAGAACTTCTTGAAATCCCTTAGTGATGTAAACCATTGACTACTAAGCCCGCTAAGGTATGTATTTGTATGTAACCTTGTAAAAATAGATACCAAAAACTATCTCTAATCGATCACTCTACTAAATTTTGTAGATGATTGATGTTATCATGCATCATACATGTCAGAGATGTATTGCACCGAATTCAGATTAGACAATATACGATCGCTGTACTGGTCCCATCCATCTTCAAAATCAAATAAGCGATCATTTTTGAAGGACATCAAGTTTATTTCTCATTATTTTAGAAACTATACTAAATTCAACAAAACATGTTAGGGGAAACTAAGCAGTTGCTGGATTTTGTATATATCGGTGACGTGTGTGGAACTGATGCTGACTGTTTTTGTTCCCCATTCAAACTTGGCGAGAAGCATTGAGTCGGAGTGTGTCTGTGTGTGTAGACTGCACATCATGGACGTTATTGGTGGTATACTGTAATACTACTCTCAATTTTGGTTTCAGTTTTTTTAGTTTGATAATGGTATGGTTTGTAACTCTAAATGACTCTAAATCTATATATTATCTTATATAAAAAATTATTTTAAAATAAATCTGCGTTTTTTCAATTAAACTAAAATAAAACTTCAAAACGATGCACTTTATGAAACATAGAGAAACCATCTGAGCAAGTTTTAAGGTGTGTTTATCTTCTCTAATGTTTTAGCGTTTTTTAATCAATCGTCAAATTGATTTTTGTGGTTAGACACTTGGCTGATTTATTTCCCTTGAATTTGCGGTGGCCTGCCAAGTCTGGGTTTTAATAATTAGACACGACGTCGGCGAATAAATGATAGAACTACTCTTCGAACCAATTTTGTCAAAAACAAATGTCCCATTGCGCGCAGAGGGCCCAACGCATATAAGCCACAAACACATACTCCTTTAATGAAGCAATTCTAACCGTTTATTTAAATTTCAGTGTTTTCTTTTGCAACTGATTTTAAATTAAATTTCAATGTTTCAGCCACATCTCACTACAAATGAGCTGCCATACAACCAATTTATTGCCAATCTTGGAAACATATCGTTGAAACCAACAGGAGTCACTCACCGATATTAACAGGAACATGAAAAAGGGGCACTCACCAAACAAAGCCGATAATTTTGAGAAAAATATGTCAAACTGGATCAAAACAAGTTTGACATCCCTTTAATCTTTTATTAAAAAGAAAAAGAAATAAATTCTAATACCATTTTATTTAAACTAAAATTTGATACAAAAATTAACTAAGTAACTAATATTTAACTAAAATTTTAAAAGAAAAAATTGAAACATGATTTATTCATTTGCTATCTCACTTATAATTATATATCAAAAACATAATAATATTGCATCTCTACAGAAGTATAAAAGCAAAAAAAAAGGTTAATATGTATATTTTTAGCCAAAATAACTTATAAACATAAACAGAGTTAATAGTTTTAACACATTTACCTAAATTTTGATTCGTGATTTAAAGTATAGATATATTTTTTTGTAAGTGTCATATAAATGTGTCAAATATTTGTAAGTTTATGTTTATATATATTATTCAACTTTCATTCAAATCGCAAGATTGGTCACCTTTTAAAATTTTATTTAAAGGCTACAATGATTTATTAATTATAAGATTATGTATTAAAATTTGATAACTTAATATTTAAATATAGATGACTATTTTATAAATAAAAAAATAATTCCATTTTAGAATAATGAGTTGGTTTACTCCATATTTGAAGTAATTATATCTAATACTCCATTTTAGAGTGGGATTGAAAATGATTTTACTGCAAAATAAAGTTTGAAATGGATTTTGGAGTGGGGTTGAAGATGCTCTAAAGCTGTATTTTCAGTAAATATTTTTTTTGATAACTCACTAAACTTCAACTGACTAATTTTCTGAAGATTTGTTCACTGATACCAAACATATCCAATTTCTTGTAGTAAGAACTAAATATTCATATAGTTTAGTTTTACAAGCGGATAAATCTAAATTTGGTAGGTTTTAAACCCGATTAAAACGTTTTCAACCCCGCCGTATGACTTGACCATACTATTAAACTTATAATATATATAGTAAAATTAAACTTAAAAATATTTATAGATGTTGAGACATGATTCAAAAATTTGTATATTTGTATTTATGAAAATTAATTTTGAAGAGTTTAGATTCTTTTTAAGTTTAAATATGAAGATTATTTGGTCAATCAGATTTGTTATGGGTGCCTTAGTCGCATCATTGCCTTCTTAGGAATTCGTGTCTTTTTTTTTTGCGGAGGAAGAAGATCATGGATGTGAAAGAAATTCCCAAGCTCAGGCAATAAGCAGCTTCGTTTATCTTCCCTGAAGTAAAAAATATGGTGACTTTCTTATGGTGTGATGTTTGGTTGGAAATGGGAAGTCTCATATAGGTTGGCAGAGGACGTGAGGGAATGGGGTATCGGAGGCCATAAGAGGAGATACTTGAGGCTTAACCGATGTTAATGACAACACCTTTCTTGGCTTATTCTGCAAATAATTGAACTGTACTTCTGAAAAAAAAAAATTTAACTGTTAAAAGTCCAAAAAGATTAAAAAATATATTTATTGATCAACAACATTTTACATTTAAGTGAACTCATTTGTTTTACTTAACACAAATTTCATTAAACTCAAATTCAAAAACTATAAAGGAAAAAAAAAGAATTAAACATTTTTTTAAGACAATTCATAAACTAAAATAGCAAATAAAATCAAATAGGATAAGTTTTCATATAAAATTGACAAGCATATATTTTACAAAATCGAAATCTGTAACAACAAGCTCACTAAGCCCCTCCTCCATCTACGTTATTTGGATAATATTTTAATAATTTTAATGGATTCAGAGGTGTTTTATCAGATTCTTAAGTAATTATCTTTGTTTTAAGCTTTATTTTATGTTATTTCTTTTGTATGGTGCTTATCTTTTATTTTTTTATATGTATGATCTTTTATGTTTTATATTATACATATATTTTGTTGCATAAAATAGTTCATTAGATATATGACTATTTATATAATTAAGAAATAGTAACAGTAAAATTTATAATATATATAGTAAAATAATATTAATATACTTATTTATAATAATATTTTATTAAAACAAAAATATTTAAATATAGATGACTATTTTATAAATAAAAAAATAATTTCATTTTAGAATGATGAGTTGGTTTACTCCATATTTGGAGTAATCATATCTATTACTCCATTTTAGAGTGGGATTGAAAATGATTTTACTGCAAAGTAAAGTTTGAAATGGATTTTGGAGTGGAGTTGAAGATACTCTAAAGCTGTATTTTCATTAAATATTTTTTTTGATAACTCACTAAATTTCAACTGACTAATTTTCTGAAGATTTGTTCACTGATACCAAACATATCCAATTTCTTGTAGTAAGAACTAAATATTCATATAGTTTAGTTTTACAAACGGATAAATCTAAATTTGGTAGGTTTTAAACCCGATTAAAATGTTTTCAACCCCGTCGTATGACTTGACCACGCTACTTGTGTGGTTTCTTTAAGTAATTAACTCGAAGTCCATGATAATATTCTCCAATTAATTCAAAACTCACAATAATACTTCCGACTAACTCAAATCCCATGATAATATTTTCAGCTAAAGAAATATCATGGATATGCCCCTATTTAGAGCATCTTCAAAAGAAATTTTATAACTTAAAATATAAAGATTTTTTCCTCTTCGAAAAGAATTTCAAAACTTCAAATTTGAAGTTTTGAGTAGTGAAACTTTAAATATAGAGTGTCACAACTCAAAACTTAAAATTTGACGTTTTATATTTATATTTATATTTTAGTCCTTACAATTACATATTACATTTATGATTCTTAAATATTTTGTCGTTTTATCTTTTTACTCCTTAATTTTTTATCTCATAAATATTTAAAACTTGCTTTTATAATTTTAAATTTTACAGATAAATAAAATAAAAACTTTTAAATAAGATTTATTTTTTACAAAACTAGATTTAGATACAACAATATTACAAAAAAACTTAACAAAAGCACTAATTGAGTGTTACAATAATAGTTTAATAGAATAATGTGGTATTTTATTGTAATTTAATATTTAATTATGTATTTATATGTAAAATTTTATATTTAGTGTAACATTTTATTAATTAATATTGCTATAATATTTATATATGTTTTATTTTTTTATTTTTTTATGAATTTAAATTAAATATCATTAATATAAAAATTATAGTATAAAATAGAAATACTTTTGAAATTTAGTTTAAAGTTTCATTTTTAGAGAAGACTAACTTTAAATTGCAAATATGAAAATACTTTGAAATTTCAAAATACAGTGTCATTTTGGAAATGCTCTTAGAAGATCAACTTATCAGGAAAAAAAAATTAATGTTTCACCTACGTGTAACATTATAACTTACCACCATCAAGCGTCTCTGCTCTATATACATATACACACAATAGCCTCATCAGATCCATCACCTACAAATATATATTACACAGCACAAAGAGAGAGAGAGAGAGAGATGTATACATACATCGGCTAGTTAGTTCAAAATCAAACATAGAATCAGCTTAACTCAACTGAGCATCATGGGTCGATCTCAAGAAAAGGGTCAGGGTCAGGGTCAGGGTCCGATATACAACATGAGGTTATCGACGGTGGGTGCAACCAGAGCGACAGAAACTGGTACGACCCATGAACCAACCGGTTTAGACCTAGCTATGAAGCTCCACTATCTCAAGGCCGCATACATTTACACGCCCGAGATGGCACGTGACTTGAGCGTGACACACGTGAAGGAGGCTATGTTTAAGCTGTTCGACCAGATCGCATGGACCACTGGGAGGTTATGGCGGAGAGACTCGGGGCGTCCGTACATTAAATGCAACGACTGTGGTGCGCGTTTCGTGGAAGGTGAATGTAATTTCACGGTGGAAGAGTGGCTTAGTAAACCGGACAGGTCAGTTGATGAGTTTCTGGTTTACCATCAACCTGTTGGACCGGAGTTGCCTTTCTCTCCTCTGATCTATGTTCAGGTAATTTGACTACAACAATTTTATCTTCCTATTTTATAAAAGAACAATGTTCTCTTCTTTAGAGCAACTACAGTGGAGATTCTATCCATTAGAATTCTTAAACAAAAACAATTATATATATGTAGTTGTAGCTATTAATATTATTAATTAATTGTGAGATTTTTAATTTTATGAAAAACTCAATCTAAAATTTTTAAAAATATTTTTAAAGAAATTTTAGGTTTGATTTTCTGTAAAATTAAAGGTTCCACGATTAAATAATAATATTGATATATATATATATATATATATGTAATTTTTTTAAGAACTCTAATAAGTATAACCCAATTGAAGGTATTCTTTTAGTTTGCCATATTTATTTAGTTTTTCTAGAACAAATATTTTAGACAATATCTCACTCCGCACATAGCGTATATCTTCACCTAGTGATAAAGTAATATATTCATTTAGTTCAATCATGCACAGCCGCATTATTGATCCCTCTCTCCATTTATGTATGTATTATTGACCGATACATGACTATACAAAAAGGCCTATAACAGTTATGATATTGTATTATGCAATATATGATACTTTAAAAAAATATGATACTTTACAAGTTGACAAAAGAAAACACCTTTCAAATTAAGACTACCCATCTTTTTCTAATAAAATATATCGGAAATATTGCATTCTATATATGTACACCATATATTGATATGGTTTTTGGCAGTGCATCTTGATTTTTATGTCAAATATAGTGAACTGGTTCGTTCTCACTTAAAATTAATCTGAATAGTCTAAAAAGGAACACTACGTATAATTTAGCAGAACCTAAAAAGGAGATAAACCATGCAACAGATTTGGGTCGGGTCATTAAACAAAGGCAATTAATTAGTTGGTAAACTGGACTAGAATTTAGAAAATTCTATCTTGGCTTTGATGTTTCTTTCTGACTATATGCCCTAATCGAGAAAAACAAATAGGAGTAAAATATACAAACATTTAATGTTATATGACCTGTCATCAGAAAAATTTAATACACGAAAGCTCTAACCCTACCAATAACTTGCATTAAAAGGCACTGCCACATTAAGGGCCGAATTTAATAAAAATAAAATCAAGACATTTCAGTCGGTTATAAGTGAAAACAAAACCAGTGAGTGAAAACAAAACCAGTGAAAAACAACAAAAATAAAAAGAAAATAACATAAACATCTTTACTCTAGAAAAATGTAGAAAGAAAATAACATAAACATAATTACTCTAACAAAATGTGGAGTAAATTTGAGTGTGTGATTCTCTACATTTAAATAGTAAATAGAGTAAAACTGAAAATAATATTTCCCACTTAATTGGTAAAATTTCAGTGAGATTTGGAGTGAATTTATTTTAGAGTAAAAATTTACTCTATAGATATAATATTGTCATATTCTAAGGTCACTTTCAACGGTGACATCCGGCAACCAATAGGTAATATATTAGAAGAATGAAAATAATGCAAATTTTGGAAAGAGAAACCATAAAAGTTATTTTAAATAGAACTTTGATAATGATAATTAGGCTTGGAACAACCTAGAGTGGTAAATATGACGAAAGGAAGAACCACCAGAGATGTGAGATACAATGAAAGTCACAACTAGATGAGAAAACACAAAGAAAAGAGGAGACAAAACCAAACTATATAACCGTTCTCAAGTTATGAAAGATAGTATAGAAATTAGATCAGCAAAACCAAGACGAGTAAGGACAATCGACATCAAGCGAACGACAAGGAAGAAAACATCAATGACTTCTTAACTCTGACACAATCCAAAGAGATGCAGTTGTTACCCTCAGCCTAAATATAAGAAAAAAGCCAAAATATATATAAAAAAAGAGGAGCAATCAATATTGACCAGAACAACCTATAACACTGTGAGAAACAACCACACAACTTGAAACTTATAAACTTTCTTCCAAAACATAACAATCATTCTTGAAAAAAGCACCGCACACCAAAAAATTAAACAAATACATAGATGATGACAGATAAGTATCAAAATCTGGAGAGATGGCAAAAACATCTTAAAGGAATAATATTTAAAATTTGAAAAAACAAATACAATTTTGACGTTGAAACCTTTAGTTTTAGAATCAACAAATGTCTAAATGCAAAGTTATTGAAATTCACATATTTCATATTAAGTGGCACTTAAACAAATTCACACGGATTAAGAAAATGATATACTCTCTCCGTTTCAAAATGATCTATATTCTAGAAAAAGAATTTGTTTGTAAAAGATCCATACTTTAGATTTTCAATGTATGTAATAATTATAAATTGTACACTTCAAAAATATTAATTGTGTTTACTAAATTTTGATTGGTTAAAATTTATAGAAAATAGTTCAACACGGAAAATAATATATTTATTATAAAGTTTTACGTGTTTTCTTAATAAGTATGAAAACTCTAGAATATGTATTATTTTGAAACGGAAGAAGTAATATACTAAAATACCTTCATTTAATGTATAATTATTTAAATGAAAATGATTTAAATAAATATATATTGGTTAGATTAAAAGGTAATAAATAGATTATTTATGAAAAATTACATTGGAAATGTATAATAATAGTTTTTTTGAAACAAAAAGGTATAATACACTTATTATGAAACATAGAGAATATGTTTTATATCAGAAGCACACTTCACCACTAACAAATACTACTATATACACAACAACATATTATTGAAAAAATAAGCACAAAATACATTAATATATCATATATTACTATATAACACAATAAAAATATCAAATAATGATATTAATAAATAAAAACGACTACATAATTATATCATCCAAAAATTATACTTAACAACAATAAAATAATATATCGCATGAAAAATGGACACGCTAATAGTATCTATACTATTATTTCGAAGTGATTTTTTACAACGGAGTTTTCACGTTAAAAGTTAGAGTAGTTAATATCGTTTATACTCATAATGAATTATATATATATATATATATATATATGTTTATCAAAAAATAAAAAATGATTTAATTTTTATTAGATAAATGATTAAAATAAAAATATTAAGAATTATCCAAAATATTAAAAATATATTTTAAAATAAAATAAAAAGATGATTCTTAAGTATTTTTTGTTGCTATCCAAAAACTCTTTTAATAAAAATTTCAAAATTAAAAAAAAGACAGAAAACTCATAACCATATATTAATCAAATACAATTCTTAATTTTATATAATTGAAAAGAAAATATTCAATAATTTTTAAAATTTATTTCTTAATAATGAATATAATAAAAATATTCAAAAATATAATACATAAAAGTATAAATAATAATTTATTATTATAACATTTTAAAGTATTTATTGATAAGTAATTATAAAATGAGTTTGTTCACATGAGCGGACAAAACACCTAGTAGTATATATTTTGGAGGTCATTTATTTAATTTATGTTGAAAAGGGTTTTTCTCTAAAGAAAGAGAAATTACGTGGTTTACATTTTGGTTTTGTAGATATACGGACATACATAACTAGACATTTTATTCTTAAAATGATTAATTATATAAAAGGACATAATTAAGAATAATTAAGAAACGCCATTAATTTATTACAAATGATAAACATATAAAGACCATCTGCATGTCGATGATGCATGCAAATACAAAATATTATCTTTTAGAGATTTTGGAATCTGTAATTGGATGCAACATGTAAGTGCAAAATCAATTATATTTACAATTATATATATGAAATGTTAAAAAGTAGTTTGGATGCAAATCTTGAAACAATAAAAACTAAAATATCTCCAAGTGAAACTAGCTAAATTTTTTATATTATGCAAGATCTAGTAATATAGATATTATATGTTACTGCATCTAGTTGTTGAATCTAGTATAAGGTTGCACACTGATGATAGTTAAGATATGAAAGACGACGAGAAAAAAATGATAAGAACACAATAAGAACATCACAGATACATTTAACTTTTTGAAACATTTGAGAGCATACCCCATAACCCATAATCATATCTAATAACATAAACCCATATCATCTTTAATGGATTTCAAAGAAATCTTGTTTTCAACTCCAGATCATAGTAACCCAAAACTGAACTCGCGATCGTGAATATTGAGTAAAATGAAACTAACCATACCTTTGACAAAAAAAAAATAACTTTTTTTTTTTATAGAAAATCTGACAAAAAGCAAAAAGAAAAAAGTTAAGAACCCCAAAAGGGCTGTAAGGGTTAATCATGCTCTAATAAGTCGAGCAAAGTCGCAAACCAATAAAACAAAATGACCTATTTTAAAGTAAAAGCACCTTTAGAGTAGAAGTAAACAGAGAAAGAATCAAAGGCAAAGTAAAGATAGTCTTATTTTATTACATAACTTTAGGAATAAATAGAAAAGAGTGAGATTCTCATGGTTAACCAGTGTGGATATGAATTTATCAGTAATAAAAACCAGATAAAAATGAATAAATAAAATTAAAATATTCAAGGCCATCTAATAATATGTGCTAGTGGAACGGTAGAACAGAATTTGAATCTACAAATAAAAAAATGTTAAAAAAAATTCAAAAATAAATATATAACTTTAGTTTAAAATTTCAAATTTTAGATATACTCTTACACTTTTAATTTATAATTTGAAAAAACTTTAAATATATATAGATAAAATTATTAACTTTAAAAACTATTTTATTAAAATATTAAATATATAATTAATATTTTTGAGGGATATTAAACCTTTATTAACAAAAATGGATAAGAATATATAAAACATCATAGTTAAATATATATATATATATGGTAAAATGTATTATTTAAATCAACTTTATTTTTATAATACTTATTTAGCATTAGTTAGAGAGTTAACTTATATGACTCTTGATTTAGCAAACTAATTTATATTATTACAAAGTGAGCTAACTCAAGAAATATTATAATAGTTATTGATAAATTAACAGCTAAATTGAACAAGGCCGCTCATTTTAAAACCTTCTAATAGGTGATGAATCCTCTTCATACGATAGACTAGTAGTGCGATCCAAAATCTTGAACATTATTTTATAAAATCAAAAAGACAAAATAACCACCACCTTATCTCGGTTTTGTATACGCAGATGACCCGGTTTAAATGCAGAGGATTAGCTTTCGGCCTGAGCTGGGCCAACATCATGGGAGATTCATTCTCTTTACTCTATGCTTTCAACTTATGGGCTAAGGTCCTTTCAGGGGGGAAAATCTATGCCCCGGAAACCTCTAATTTAAACAGAAGGTTTCCGAACCCAAACCCAACGGTTAAAGACCCGGAATCAATAAAACAGGTTGACCCGGTTGGAGATCTCTGGATCACTCCGAACAACAAGAAAATGGCGACTTACTCTTTCAACCTCACCGTCGCCGACCAGATCTCACCACATTTTCCGGCAAACGGATATGATCAGGTTCCGGTGTTCGAGATTCTCGCCGGAATCATATGGAAAAGCATAGCTAAGGTTAGAAAAGATCCAGAGCCTTTAACTGTCACGATCATCAGAAAGGATCCGGACGATCTGAAACCTATCAGATCGATTCGTAACAGTCAGATGATAAGCTCCGTGCACGTGGATTTTCCGGTGGCTGAAGCGAGTGTGGAAGAGTTAGTGAGATGTATTGAGAGAGCGACGGACGAGAGGTGTGGTGTCGATGAGATCGGAGAGAGGTGTGATGGGAGTTTGGATTTCGTTGTTTACGGAGCGAAGTTGACGTTTGTGGATTTGAGTGAAGTCGATTTGTATGAGGCGAAAGTGTTGGGGAAGTCGCCGGAGTCAGTGTACTGTAATGTTGAGGGGGTAGGGGAGGAGGGATTGGTAGTTGTTTACGCGGCGGCGAAATCGGAGGAGAGGGTTGTGACGATGACGTTGCCGGAGGAGGAGATGGAGAGGGTAAAATCGGAATTCAAGAAATGTGGTTTGATCGCGCCGTGAGAATCAACGGCTAATAAGTAATAAGTAAACGTTAAAAGATGGAAATGTTGTTTTATTTTCCTTTCGTGATTAAAGCTTATTCAGTGACAAAAAAAAAAAAAAAAAAGC
>MU109240.1:0-17832 GCA_012274485.2 Sinapis alba | reverse complement strand
AGAAAAATAAGGACAAAAGTATCAAAAGACTTGGCAAAACAAAACTATGTTTCATGTATATACCAAAAAGGCTTTGCGTTACCTGGAGATTGGGAGGCACAAAATCTGTCGTATTAATTTCAAATTTGGGATGTTGTGAATCACCATATTCTGTAATGAAATGAGTTATAAAATTAAAAAAGAATGCATGAGAAAAAAAGGTGTGGATGTAAGAGTATTTTTTTACCAATGCAAGAAGGATCTTGAGCTTTATCTGGAAGCTGTGTTGGCAAGGGTGAATTTTGCTGGTTTAAGAAACTTGATTGTCCTCTGTCAGAATCTTTTTCAGAACTCTCTGTGGGGAGAAAACAACAATTTTGTAAGGTTTTATAGTAAGAAATTATTATGAATGGAAAAATATATAAATTCAATAGAAACTGATGATAGAAGCATACCATTTTCAAGAATGTCTTCTGCTAATCTTGAAAATCTGTCACTGCATCGATTTGTAGACAATTCAAATCTTAAGTTATCAACCTCTCTTATGTACAAATCGATAGCCATCCACCTGGACAAGAGAGATACTTCCTTGGTGACCTGGAAAATTGTTACCAAAACATTCAAGTGTGAGATATCAAGGAAATCACATGGTTAAAGCAAGATAAGTTCGCTGTTCTTCATGGAAAAGTAAGTGGCAGGAATTTTATATGGGAAATGAGTTGTGACCTAGAATAATACATATAAAAGACTAACCTTAAAAAAAAAAAAAAAAAAAAGACTAACCTTTGCCGTCACATTTGGGTTTCCATCTCTATCACCTCCCATCCAAGAACCAAATTTTATAGGCGTGCATGTTAATGGAAGTGGCTTCCCCGTGAACTAAATCACAATACTCTCAAGGTTAAGTAACTTGAGTTTATTCAGATTTTATCTTCGGAATGTTATATTTATTGCTTAATAAATTCTTTGCTAGCAACTTATTTTTCCAGATAAACACTAGAAATCTAATTAGAATCATACCTTTTTCAAGGAATTGCTGACACGACGCAAGTAATGTGGTACAGCTTTCCAAAGGGATTGCTCAACAATGTTCAAACCTGGTGTATTAGAAGGGAAGAAAAAAATGAATGAAATGTCAACTAAATTTTTATAGAAATTCGATCTAACATAATACCAGTTCTAGCTTCATCAACTGGAGTAGGTTTTTGACGTCTAAGCTCATCAGTCTGCCATACAGAAGTTATCTCCCTAACCTTTAAAGTATGATAATTGGTTTATTAGTTTTTCATGCTCTAACATAAAGAATTATAGAAGAAGATTGATTAGTTTTTCATGCTCTAACATAAAGAATTATAGAAGAAGAGTACCAAATCTTCAATAAGTGTTTCTCGATCTTCATGGCCGATATCTGATCTGCTGTTATATTCTAAAAGATGCTACAAGAAAGTAAATGTTCTTAACAGTTAATTTTTTGACTAAAGAGTATATATGTATATACCAACATCATTCCAAACTTACAGCAATTCTGACATGCTTGTACTGTAAGGTTCTCCGGTTAATTTGAGTAGGATGAGCAGTAAGAACAATCTCGACCCCCTAAAGTCGATAAACAAAATTTGCAATCAAGTATCAAACTGTGGTAATTTGACAAGCAGCTCATGCTTGTTGTGACATATGATATACGTGTTAAAAACATCTTGGAACAGTTATAAGTTATATAATATGAAGTCAACCTGCTTGCAAACCGTATTGTAAAGCTCTTCCGAGGAAATTCCACTTTGCAATAGCTGAGTGAATGTATCATCACATGATCTTGAAAGTTGTGTAACGTCTATGAGTTTATGCATCCTGAAAAAAAAAAAGTTTATATACCAAAACAAAATTGAGAATCTATTATGCTTGTTCATTATTAGTAAATACTTTTGTTGTAAATGTTTTTTTCTAAAACAATGACCTGTGATGAGTGTCTGCAATGCCCATAAGGTTAAGAGAGTGAGTGAATGCACGAGCCAATGTCAAAGCTTCCTCTAGTGGCATCTTGGATATTTCACAAGTCAGTTGCTTCTCTAAAAGGTTTGCAGTATCTTCAATACCAGCCAAACGCAAATTCAAAGCACTCTGAAACGTTTTTAACCACAAACACTAGTGTCATTCCTCTTTATTCCAAAACCATTATTGTACACTTTTTAGATTAATGGATTAATTTTTTAATAAATATATTTAACACAAGTATATACTAATATAAAACAAACCTGAGCGAGGATTCGAATGCGTTCGATTTTCTCCATGAATGAGCTTCCAACTTCCCTCTGCAACACATCATTGAAGAGACTTCCGAGCAACTTGCAGTCATCTTCGAAGCTTTGGAATGAGATTTCCTCTGCAATATCGTCTGTCGTATCCGTCATTGTATCGATGAGAATGAGAGAGAGAGTATAGTAATGAAAGTGAAATATTTAGACGAGTGATTTATTAGCTGTATATGATGTCTTACTAACTTATTGATGCAATCTCATGCTGACAAGTGGCGGTCAACGCAGTAAATTATTGCGCAATTAAATTTGTGGTGCTAGTTCATTAATTTCCCGTAAAAATCTAGAGAGGAGCCTATTCTTCTTCCTTCGCAAATTTTAATAAAATTTTGTAGGAGTATTATTAATAATTAATATGTTTATTTTGGGGGTATGAATGTTAAGAATATTGTTAATATGTTCATTTTTTATAACAAAGAATAAAGCATTTGTAGAAAATAATAAGAAGTGTTATGGCGGGACTCATGCCACTGGACCGTCTGACATCGTATAGTCAACGATGAATAAACAAATCGCAGACAAGAAGGGATGGTTATTTTTTTAACACTGAGATGGAGACAGAAGTGCGATGTTGAAAGTCGCCGTTGTGGTCGTGAAACTCGGTGTTGTTAGAGAAGTAATGAAGTCAAGGAAGCGCCAACAGCATCGCACTACATCAATGTGTTCAAGTTGAATTTACCAACGCCTTCGCACTGGCCACTTGAGAAAATGGTGAAAACCGGACTGCCTCATTTTCTAGCTGATTGAAATCAAACACTGCAAAGGTTTGGGGATTGTTATGACATTGAATCCAATCGCTTACTTCTACTATGTGGTTTCTTCAATGACAAGGGAAGATCAAGACGAGGATATATATTAGTGGAGTAAGTGAATGGAGTCAATGTTCATTGGTTAGATCCAAAAAAGTAGAGGCAGCCAAGGAAGAGCTTGAAGAGGGACTCAAAGGATTGTTCAAGGTGATGATACAAGCTAGGGTCTCTCGAACTCTGCATCTCCGGTCAAGCTCTCCACCTATGCTTGTCCGGTGAAGCTCTCCGCCGTTCCATATTCGATGAAGCTCTCCGCTGTTCCATCTTCGGTGAAGCTCTCCGCTGTTCCATCTTCGGTAAAGCTCTCCGCTGCTGCGTTTCCATTCAAGCTCTTTGCCGTTGTGTCATCATCTCAATATTCATACTTTATATATTATATTCTTCGGATATTAACTTGTTAATGACCATTTTGGTGGCTATGTTAAATTATAGCCGGTACCATAACTTGTTAAATGACTATTTAGCTGGATGTGTTAAATAGCTGGCTATGGTAAATATACGACAAAGCTGATACATGATTTTAAATCGGTATCATAAGAATTCAAAATCTTAGTTATGACATATTAAATGAACATACTAATAATGTTTATGTATATGTATTCGTTGGAAATGTCTAAATTGTTGAACAGTTAATATAATATATACACAGTTAGAAATGAGTTACTTGAGATAAAAACTGATTTGTTAATGTTAGATTGTTAGATATTTAATATAATATTTATACGGTTAAGAAATAAGTTGTTTGGGATAAAACTTGTTTAAGTTATGTATGTCACATTCTTCGATACCATAAGAATCAAGATCATAGATCATAGCTATGACATATGAAATGAACATATGAATAATGTTTAGATATATGTGTTTGTTGGTACATGTCAAATTGTTAGATATCTAATATAATACTTACACCTTTAGAAAATGAGTTACTTAAATTAAAATAGGATTTATTGGTAATGTCAAATTGTTATACCGTTAATATAATATTTACACGGTTAATAAACAACATCTTCACTTATACGTCAAACTGAACAATAACATATGGTTTAAATTATTGTACTGGCTATAATTTAACATAGCCACCAAAATGGTCATTAACAAAGTTAATATCCGAAGAATATAATATATAAAGTAAGAATATTGAGATGATGACAGAAAAAAACATCAAATGATTTGATCGGAGAAGATAATGTACAACCGAGATTGTTACTGAATATCAAACAATACTAAACTATATTTTTGGTTTAATACTAGTTTAACTTGTTAAGATATTTTACCGCAGTAACCATAAAATTAAAGACTGTCCACCTATTAATTTGACTCAATAAAAAAATTTAGCCAGTATAATCTTACGCATATATTTGAATTACGTTAAGCATCATTACTTAAGTGTTAAAATATAACAAACGTGTTCATATATTTATATGAATGCTTATATTAGCCTCTTAGTTTTACTGTTAGACTGTTAATTTATTTGTTAATGTATAATTATTTGTTAGATTTCTTATATCTTTTTGGAATTGTTCCTTGAGATTCATTGTTAAACGTCTAACTTTTCTTAGTGATAGCTAACATTAGTTTTAGATGAGCTATGAAGGTTTTATCCGGATACCAACATTTTTAAGTATTAGTGTTTTTTTTGTTGACGCTAATAATATGTTTGAAAGGGTACATAAAGCTTTAGCCAGTTTTAATGACTGTGGATTTATCGGAGTTCCATCCTCGGTAATGAAGTTTCTTTTGGAAATTTGTCGGACTAAAGCGATATAACGAGTTCTCAGAAAACTTATCGGAAATAATTCTTGAATACCTCATCAATGGATTTTGATAAACCTAAACCCAACAATCCCAATCTTGTTGTAAATGCATCAGAAATGTTTTCAAAAGGTTGCTGAGAAATTTTAACTAGTTTCAAAAAAAAAAAAATTGTTTAATTGCAAAGATCTATGTATTTCATCAACTTAGAGCTTGGGATTCATCAAATCTCAAAAGCTAAGTTCGAATTTGAACGATTGAATGTCAATGAATCTGAAATATTATATATATATATATATATATATATATACATTTATACATACATATGTATGTATCTTCTTCCTCAGAACTAAATCCATAGCCATTTCTAAGATTCATGGTCATCACGCCGTTAAAGAAAGAGAAAGGATCAGCATGCCGTCGCTGCTGCTCGAGTTATCGTCATGGTCATCACCAATTATTTTATCTGTGAATGCAACAGATAGCAGGTTTCGTAGACGCACACAGACTTGAGGACGATGCAACTTCGTCAGTACACAACGTTTTGTATGTAGAGGAACTAAATCTTTTGAAGGATTCAGTTTCACACATCCGTTGTTTGTGTCAGTAAACGTATAGCGGGGGTTTAAGCAAAGCTCTCACTGTAACTCTTCATATATTGAGGTAACCAAAGTAAATCTAACCTAAATCTATTCTGACAGATACTAATTGTACTCGCATCTTGGTTAGTCTTTAACTAGTAACTTAACTGGGAACATTAATGGCCAACATAATTAATGGGTTTTCGACATATATTCAGCGCAACAATAAAAAAAACAATGCTCTTTTGGCAAGGTGCGTGAATTGTAAATGTGTGAATAAGCACAGTGTGAATAAATAGTTAGACCATCTTTAGCAATACACAAAAACATTAAATTTGGTGTATTCATTTTTAATAATATATCAAAATTGACACTATTTCACTAAATTTAATGTAATGTAATATAATACTATTCATCGCATCAAATTTTTAAAATACATATTTTATGTTTCATTTAATATTATTGTTCAACTACTATCAAATTTGTAAATAAAATAAATATATTATCTTTATTTTTAAATATTAATTTTTTCACATAATTAGAAAAGTTAAAATATTTTTAACTTTCTCTTAAAAATAAATCATTAAGTAACTATTATCATTTATCATTTACAAATAATAAAAAAATATAAATAATAATCTAATTGTGATAAAATAGTTATTTATCAATTATAAATAATAAATTGGGAAAAATTAAAACTAAAAACATCAAATAATATGTAATATTATTTTTAATATAAAATTTAGTGTTATGCTTGGATATGAAAAAATTATGACACCAAAATACCAAATTTTGTATAACTTCAGTATCAATTTTTGTGTCATGTTGGATATGCCTAAATACAAATTGTGGTAGAGAAGCAAAAGGGTTCGTCCGAGAGACGAATTTAGGAATTTATCTAGTAGGTGCATAATTAATAACAAAAAAAAAAGAAAGAACTAAAGACGACTTGAACCGAAGTCACTGTGGGTACACACCCTATGTTTTACCATGCGATCTACCAAACTTTTAATTGTCTGTGTAACAAAACTGAAACATATATATTACTAGCGGTGCAAGTGCACCCATAGTGTACTACTATGTGTAAGGTGGCTTTGCCCCTGCTTCGTCCGACATTGGGCTGTCCATATCTTCACAACAAGTTTACGGAAGTGTAAATCCAGCAACAAGGTTTTCTTTCAGTTAATCTATTAATTTATTGGAAATAACAAATCTAAAAAAATAGAAAAATGAGGTCACAAATTAACGCCAAAAGAAAGGTGGTGTGGACCGGAGTAATGATGCAAATGCATGTTATGACTTATGAGACGTCAGACTGAAGCAACATCGAATTCAGACACACACTTTGTGCATATATATAATTAGGCAGACACATGTATATGCAAATTAATGATAAACATGCATGTTAAAAATTAATATTCATGTGGTACCAAATCGAAGGACCTGAAAGGTTCTTGATGTACCATTTTTTGTTATAGAAGGATACAATGTATCAAGTAGCTTCGCATGCGCCCTGGTGAACAAACGGCATAGTCGAGAAAACCTCAATATCCAACTTATCACGAGTTTGGGTTCTAGATCACAAATGTACATACCTCATCCAGAAAAAGGAAAAACTTCTACCCGACACTAATATAAAAATAACAAGTGTTCTAATAATTATGTGAATATATTTACCAAAAATCATCGTTTACAACTGTTTCGCAGACCTAATTCATTTCATAAGATCCAAAGGAGATTTAAAAGCACTCCAAACCCACTTCCATTAATTACTTCAATATACAAGAGTAATAGCAGATTCTTGAAGGTCTTCAGATTCGGACGGGTAGGATAGAATCCTTGATTCATTGATTAATTTAGTATAGTAATTATGAAATATTTGATAAAGGATCCATTATTTACATATTTTCATTATTTTGTCGCTTTGTATAAAGTTAGTTAGTTGCGTAAAAGTCAAGAGTGTCAGTGTGTCACCAATGCTTCGCGAGAATTATTGTCATACCTCGGGGACACATTTGTTTTAGGTAATCTATACTATTATTTGCGAAGTGATTTTTCGCAACAGAGCTCTCACGTTAAAAGTTAGAGCGGTTAATATCGTTTATATCCTTAATGAATAAATAAATATATATATATATATATATATATACATTAGCTCCAAAACAAAAAGGAATTTAAATTAATAATTAATAATACTTCTTATAAATATCCAAAATCTAAAAAATATATTTTAAACAAAAAAATAATTCTTATAAATATTGTGTTGTTATCCAAAAAATATATTTTAATAAAAAAATATAAAATTTTAAAAAAACAAAAATACATAACTAAATATTTATCAAATAAAATCATTAATTTTATATAAAATGTTTATGCCCGCATGTACGGACGAAACACCTAGTATGGAATATATTTGACTATCTTTTCCTGAATGAAAATATATTCGACTATCTCCAGTAGATAATTTAGAATAGGCTGATTACGCATTATGAAATAGGGGTAAGTATTTTATCCATTAAATTTGATTCGATTCGTTATTCGTTTCGATTCGATCCAAAAATTCTGGATTCCTGTAAATTTCCGAAGCAAAGCAAATACTAAAAATCGATATCCGTTAAAATCAAAGCAAATCACAAATATTAAAATTTTGGGAAGCGAATATCCGTTCCGATCCGACAATGTAAAATTACATGTATATCTTAGTTATATTTACAGTTTTAAATGTATAAAATTATATAATATTATTCTAACATATGATTTGACAAATTTTATTTATATTATTACTTATATAAAAGTATTACATAAAAAAAGAGAAATTCTTTTATGAAATTATAATTTTTGTCTTGAGTTTTGTGCTATTATGATTATTAACTAAATTTAAAAAACTTACAAAATATGTAGATTCACTACTTCTTTTAATTTCTATTTTATATATTATGCTTTTTTGTGTCAAATTTAAATATATTATGCTAAAGAAATACTTTACAAAACAAATTTGTATCGAATTTTTAAGATTATTGTATAAATCAAAACGAATGAGATATTCATAAGTATTCGTAAATATCCGTAAATATCTATTTATTTTCCGAATATCCGTTTTTCGGATATCCATATTTTTCCGAAGCAAAGCAAATCAAAAAATTTGATATCCGTAACTTACAAAGCAAATCACAAATACTTTCAAAAATCCGGATATCCGATCCGTGCCCAACCCTATTATGAAACATACTTTTTTATCAAACCAGACAGACAAAAAGAAAACTCATAATGTTTGATCTATCACTCAAACCACATAAGTGTATTGCACTTAACTTTGTTTGTTTTGTTGTTCTCCACTAATACTCCTATTTTTCAAATCCAATATTTGATTATTACCTCCTTTACTAAGAAAATAAAGTTATAATTACGATTATAGTGATGTAAGACTACTAATGACTGGACTCATTGGTGGAAGTGGTAAAGAGGTTTCGCATGGAACTACCGCCACTTGGGTTCTCGACAAACATGTAAAACCACTTATTTTTTATACAAAAAAACTATTTCTAATATATTCTTCTATTTTTTTCTCTAAAAACATATATATGTGTCTCTTTCTAATGTAATACAGTTTATACATTTTAATTATGAAAGTTGAAAATTAATTCAATTCGCTATAATTTTTGCAAGATTTTCATAAAACTATAATATTTTATAAACTATATAATTAGTCTCAAGATTAATAATGTTATCAATATGTAAAAGTCTTATAATTTTTTTTAATAAGTTTATAATGTAATGTGTCATTGTATTCTTTGGTTTATGTTTGATAACATATGTTGTAGTATTGTTTGTATTCTTAAAATCAATTGCTGGAAGCTAAGCATTTTTTTACTTTTATTGTTTAAATAAATTTTTACCTAATGTGTTTTGTACTGTGTATATTAAACAATTTTAAGCTGAATTTGATTTCAATAAAATTTTTAGTTTGTTAATTAAGTTTAGGGTTTATATTTAGAGTCTAGACTACTTATAGTGAAGAGGATTTACGGGACAAATGACTTCCAAGAAGTCTTCTGATGAATATTATTTATGGGTTAGAAGACTTTCATGAAAGTTTTCTTAATCAAAAATATTTTTGTCTCCATATATAAAGAAAAATTGACACATAATCTCTCTTTCTCTCAAATGGCTGCAACAAAAATGTAATGTTTCTCACTCTAACATTCTCTAACCTCTAATCTCTTTGAACTTGAAAATACTAAACTTTATATCAACTTTTCATTTTTGTTTCATGTTTTTTCTCATTAATTTATCTTGTTTTTATAGGTTTTTAATCACATGATTTTAATCTTCCACTCCTTTAAAAGTAGATCTATAAATTTCATATATGTATTTTTGTGTGTTCTATAAAGGTAGATCTATCTAATTTTCCATTCATTTTCTCTATTTTAAGCCATTTGAATGTTTTTGGATATGCAGATTTTTCAGATATGGATTTGGATATGCAGATTTTTCATATCTGCATCAGACTTTGGAAGACTTCCAAATTTTTTTTTCCGAAAATCTTCTCAAAAATCTTCTAAAATATAATGCGCTAGAAGACTTCCTGGAAGTCTTTCATACGACTTCCATAAAGCCTTCACATTATAATTTAGAATTCTTCTAATGAAGTCTTTTCCCATGTTTCCTATTTCTGAGCGTTTTGGTTAGTTTTTATGTCTGATTTTTTCTTCATTTGGTAACTTTCTGTTGCATAAAGGCAGATCTATCTAATCTTCCACTCATTTTTTTTATATTTTAAGCCATTTGAATGTTTTGAATATGCAGATTTTTTAATCTAGATTTGGATATGCAAGTTTTTTAGATCTGGATCAGACTTTGGAAGACTTCCGGAAAGTCTTCTCGAAAGTCTTCTTGAAATTCTTCTAAAATATAATGGGCTAGAAGACTTCCTGAAAATTTTCTAAACGATTTCCAGGAAGTCTTCTAGCACATTATATTTTGGAAGAATTCTCGGAAGACTTTTGGGAAGTCGTCTGACTTCATGGAAGTCTTCTGACGGATTTCAAGCTAATTTTTGTGGAAGAATGATCTCTAACTCTATATGTAATAGTTTTGTTTATGGTATATTTTGTGATTTGTATGTAAACTCTTCAAGTTGTGATATTTTTTTGTAAATCTGAAGAGATATTAATCTAAAAAATTTGGTAAATATGTTCATATCTATAATAATATCTTACCAAAAGTATTTTATTTTAATGAAGTTATTGATATTATTATTGTAAAACATAATAACCCAAATTTTTTGTCAAATTTACTAAACTTTTAAGTGAAAATTTGAAATTAAAATCTCATGAAATTAACATATCAATATCATATTATGCTAACTCAAGGCAAACCCCAAAAAACTCAATTGTTAAACCAATTGTCAGAAATATAGACTTGATAATTGATCACTATAACTTTAAACAAAATAAATTATTTAGACAGTGGAACCGTAAATAAAAATTGATGATTGTTTGTTATCATCTCATGTGTTAAGTATACATTTGATATGTGGTTTCTTTATTAGAAATCTTTTAAGAAGTCTCTTCACTAGAAGAATTTTTGGAAGACTTCACTAGAAGTCTTCCTTTGACATTATCTTAAAGTTACTTAACAAAATTACAAAAACTAGAATATAAACTTTAATAAACATGAATGTTAATAACCTCTTCATTATCACCAATTAAGTTATCAATTTAATTCAGTAACCAATATTGACTAATATACATGAATTAACAAGAAAATGTTAAAACGTTTTTATAGTTTTAGAGAAAATGAAAGTTTATTAAACATTGACGTAGAAGACTTCCAGTGAAGTCGTCCATTTATGTCACTTTTAGAAATCTTCCTTTGTAAATCTTGGCTTACTTTTACTAACAAAAAAGAACTCAAAAATACCAGAGACAACGTCTATGTAAATCGTCTAGGATAAACATGTTAGTTTTGCAATTGACCATATTGTGTTTTGTAAGTCTTCCGAACTCTCGATGGAAGTCTTCACACTATCGGTGAAAGTCGTCTCAGGTTAATTTTGCAATTGAAAAATAAAACTTAAATATTTAATTTTATATAGATGACTTACATGTAAGTTTTCCAAGAGACGACTTTTGTGTAAGTCTTATTTAAGTTTTATTTTTCAATTGTAAAAGTAACATGAGATGACTTTCACCGACAATGAAAAGACTTCCACCGATAGTTTAGTTAAATAAAAATACTTATAAAATAAATAGGTTAATTTATTAATATAATATAACATTTCATATTTAATTCATATAGTTCTTCTTTTCACTATAATATTAAGTATAACTATAAAATTTATGAAAATAGCATATAATTTTTATTTAATAATACATTTAACTAGAATTATTTTGTTACAATATTATATTAATAATTACATGCCTCCATTATGTTGTTGCTAGCAAATACAAAGTAAGGGGGACTCTTTGCCAAAGAATGCTGTTTTACGTTTCAAAAAATCTATTTATAGCTTAGGTTTCTAGGCAATGTTGAAGTTTTCTGCAGTTTTGTTGTGTCGAGATATTGATTCCTTCACACAATAATTTGCGTTACCGGTGCTAGAAGCGCTTAATGCCAGGAAAAACTCAGGTAAATTAACTAATAATTTATTTTATAAAACTATTTAAAAATATTTAAATTTTATAACAGAATTTTGTATAACTAAAATTAAATTTATAGTTAAAATTAATTTATTATTAATATATTTTTAAATTATTAAGACTTTTTAGAATATGTTATATTTGATTGATTAATATAAATATTTAAATAAATCATATTACTTGTAATCCTTATACCTAAAAAATAAAATAGATTCATATATATTGCGACTCCTCACTTTACTTCTAATCCTTTTACATAAAAAATAAAATCATTTTATAATAACTTTATTAGCTGTTAGATTTTAATGCATTATAATTTATAAACAAAGAAGTATTAATTACATTTAAGAATATTTTAAAATTATTATTATTTTTAATTTTATAATAGTATCTAAAGCATTTCTAACCCTATTTTATTCTTTAGTTTAAAATATAATTTATAGTTAAACTTTACTCTACTTTTATTCTAAAATAGGATAAAAAGTGGATTTACTCTATATATAAAATAATCCATTTATTTTGTATTCATCATTCTAATTTATACCCTAAATAAAGTAGCTTTAGAGTACAACCCAATTCTATTATAAAATTATTCTAAAAAGTAAAATGAACTATTAAGATAATTTTATATTTTTTACTCTATAATTATATATTATGCTTTTAAAGGGATACATTAAACTCTATCTAAATATTATCAAGCTTTTTGTTTTAAAAATAGAAATATCAAAATATATTAGAGATGAGATGGCCGGGAGAAGGGTAAAGGGTCAAAGTCTAATGCATTAAGCTAAACAATGGGTTATTTCGACAGCAGGTGATGTACAATATCACAGAGAAACACGAAAGACAGGAAAATAACTATTGTCCAAACCTAAATTTTATACATAACCTTTTTTAGTCAAAAAGAATATTAATACATATAAAACTAGTGAATGACAAATCCATTTCCATGGTAATAATCACCAAATTAACTATGTACCTAATTTTTTATAACTCTTATTTAATAATTAAGTAAATGAAAAATATTAATAAATACTCCCTCGGTTTTTAATATAAATCGTTTTAGAAAAAAAATTGTTTCAAATTGTATGATGTTTTTAATTTTTGATATAAAATTTATTAGCAATTAATGTTATATGATCAATAATGATAAATATCCTATTTTGTTATTGATTGAATTGTGGTTAGGTAAATAATTAATGATGTTTTTGTATTAGAAATATAAGAAATTGATTATTTTCTTAATCTATGTGCATAATACTAAAGCGATTTATATTAAAAAAACGGAGAGAGTAATAAATAATATTTTCATTAATCATCTTAGCATCCATTTTTTTGGTTAAAAAATAAAACTCAATTAAAACTTCTTTCAAAATGAAACTAAGTACTCAACTGATAACTACTCACAGCCATAGTGAAGGATCCAACAAGATTTTCCTTAATCAACATGCTCGATCCCTAAGTTCAAAAAAAAAACATGCTCGATCCTAGCATAACTCCCAAAACCAAAAAACACTCTCTAAGAAATGCAAACATCATCATGCAAGTCGATTATAAAAAAGTTATCTAATATTTTATTCAAAATCCTGAGTTTAGCTTTCACCAAATGTTTGGATATATCTTTAGACTTTAATTGTACTCTCGCAATTTTAATAGGGAAAATCACATACAAAACTAAAAAGGTATGAAAGTGACACTTACCGGAGTTTTAAAATTTGAAGTTTTTGATATAACTAAACAGTGTCAAAAATACATTTCTATCTTTCTCCATTTGAATATCTTATAAAATAATTAGATCCATATCCTATATTAACATTTATCCAAACATGCTTAGTCATAATAACTAGATATTTGTAAAATTCTACAATTATGTTAACATTAGTTTTGCGAACAATGAGAGTTTGGTCTCCGAACTTAGAAGATCATGATTATGGAAAATTAATATTAACTATTGGCTTAATATTAAAATATTAACGTTATAAAAGGATGTTTTTGGTTTTATTTGGATTCAGGAAATATCATCAAATAAATATAAGATTTTCTTAAGTCTATAACATTCGTATAAGGTTCTGTTAGATACTCTTAAAATATAAAATATAAAATTTATAAATATCTATATATCAGTTTATAGATTTTACTTTTGAAATTGTGTCTTAATGATATTTTGGAGAAGTAGTATCATAAAAATGGTATTTCTCAAACGTTTATTAACTTATTAATTGGTATAGTGTTGAAGTTCGTTGTAACAACTTATATGCTTATTTTGGTTAGTTTGTTTTCTTTATCTGCTGACAGAAACAAGTGGTTAGTGTAACACATTAAAAATTAAGCAATATCTCGTTTAATCTACTGTCACACAAAAAAAAGTAGGAAACAAAAATCTCTCGTGTTACTAATTGTTTTATGTTATAACGTTTCTGCACTAATTTGTAATATACAATCAAGGCTCTTGACTCTAATAATTTATTTTTTTACTACAACTTCTACGTACTTTTAGTCTACAGTTTATAATAGTTATGTTAAAACTTGGCTACATAGGTGCAGAAAGCCATGTTACATATAAGCCTTGCTTGCATTTTATGTATAGAGGAGACAAATAGAGGAGTACGTTCAAAGACAAAATGATGAAAAGGTATTTGGGGGAAGCCATAAAGGATTAGCGTGGGAAGTGAAACTCAAGAGAAAGAGCACTGGTTTTTTTCGCATGAACAAAATTGACTCCCTACTTTATTTCCGTCGCTGTGCTCAATAATTTTGTTGTTTTGAACTTTAACGGTCAGTTTCTTTTTGCTTTAGAATATGGTTTAAACAGTATCTGATGTTTAAATTATAGTCGGTCAAACTTTAAACCCTAACAAATTGAAAGAAACATTCAAAGAGATTTGCCAAGCTTTTTTGCTATATTTTTTATGAATCCTAAAATTCACTCATAAATAGAATTTACAAAATGGAAAATTTGATTGACAAAAAAACTTAAAATAGATCTCGAATAACTAGAGAAAATGATGATTTTATTGATAATTTTAGAACTGAATACAAAAGTGTTTTATCACGATGGAAATCGAATAATCTGTGTATATTTTGGTTATGAAAGATTCGACCTCTTTCTGCTTGGTTCCCTTTTTGTCTTTTATAGATCTTTCCGGGGAATCATAATGATGATGTGATCCACGACGTGGATCAAGCGCCTTTATTGAAGCTTTTAATGTTTTTGACCTTTCTGCGTTGCATATTGACTTTCCACACTTGAGCGCGTCCATTTTTCCCAGCTTGGAGTAAGTTTTCGTTTTTGTGGGCCTGTATATTTTAGGCCCCGAAAATGATTGAATCCATGTTTTAATGATCTTGGGTCAAGATTTCGGATCGGGTTTGGAACGGGTTGAAAACCGGCTCCAACAATTTCCCCCCGGCGTGTCTTAGCTCGCGGCATAAGGCTTATGTTAGATTTAGCTGATACGAAGTGCTTATGTCACAATGGTTTAGAATATTACGAGACCCGATCTGAGATATTGGTTTGGTGTGTTTAACGTGCTCTTCAATTGATTTGATTTGAGAGAGATTCGATTTGTCTTTCTTTAGAAACTGAACAGTCAAAAATGGTAATAATTATTCCTTTTATTAGTCTCGAGGGATTTGCTTCTCTTGTTATTTTTGCATCTTTTCGGTGTCGAGTCGTATTGAGTATAAATTTGATGCCTTCATTATCTTTTTCTTCTAAATTTAATTCCAGAAGATAATATATCACTTTTTTTTTTTGGTTTTCTTTTTATTCGAATCTTATTTCTTATGGCTCCTCTTTCTAGGAAAAACTCAAAGAGACCCAACGTGGAGTCTTTTCCTATGATTCGTCGTCTGGTGAAGGGCTTCCCGATGTTGGTTTTTCCAACCGCTTTGTTTGTCATATCGGTTATTTTTCCGCCCCTAGGGCTGCGGTGGTTCCTGGTAGGAGTGCTGCAATGGTCTCCTCTAATGGTGATCCTTTCTCCAGTGTTCCAACTTTCAGTACGGCAGAGTCAGTTCAATATTTAAGGGAGTCGCTTGAGATTCTTGTCGAGGGAATACTACTTCTTCTTAAGGAGTATGGCATACCTTGGTTGCCCCCTGCGGGGTATCTTAGAATGTATGAGGCTTTTCTTAAGGAATGTTACCTTTGGTTTCCTCTTCCTTCCATCTTATGTGAATACTGTGCTAGGCAAGGTATTGCTATCTCGCAGCTGACTCTGAGCGCTGTTCATACTATCGTTGGCTTTCTGGTGATCTTGTGGGAATTGGGGCGTGGGAAAGGGCCTCTACTTATTGAGGCCACTACTACCTTCAGACCGGCATCGAGGAAGCCTGGTAGGCTTAATCTCGATGCTATTCCTCGAATAATCTCGACCTCTACCCACTGAGTGCGATCCTCTGGTTCTATACACATTCTATGTGTCTCCGATAACTGAGGGCCATCCTCGTCTTTCTTTATTTCTGGTTTCCAACCGAATCAAAGTCTTCTTGTAATTTCTTTTGATTAGCTCGTCTCTTTTTTATTCTACACAGCACATCCTAGCCGTTCTCTGCCTTCCATGGATCGTAACAATTTCATGGGAAGTCGGGAACTTTATACATTGATAGTAGATCGATGGAACAGCTCGCATGGCGTGGATCAACGGTGTTCCTAGAATTACTTCATAAACTATTAGTGAGTCTAGGATTGCAAACCTAGACTCCGTCTTGATGTCGTCGATACAAGTCGTTGTCTAAATGCTTCCCATTGACTTTGTGATTGACTTGCTATATGCGGTCAATGACTGTTTAGCGTAGTCCACTCGTGGGTTAGAAGTCTTCAGTCTTTTAAGGTGATTTTATAGATTACATTCTCCAAGCATCCGGTGTTAATTAAGCCTTTGGAAATTTTGATGTTAGCTAGAGTTATTTCGAGGACAAGAGCATCGCTATGTGGTAAGCCTACTACGTCCAAATCCTGATTGGTGAATCACAACTTCTTGTCTTTGAATTGATGTTGGTTTTCCTCAAGTGGTATCACGTTGTCGCCTAGCAAATTTGGTCCCCATATAACGTTGACCATTTGCCGATATGCAGGTGGTGTATTTTTTTCGGGTAAATCATACCTTCTTCTTCAACCTTAGCATGCTTTTCAGCTCTGTAAAGTGCATCTTCGAGTGTGTTAGGGCGATCAAGTATCATTTCTATGTGAAGGGGGGAATCGAGTTCCAGAGCGCATTTTAGAAGCGTTATTCTCAACTCATCAATTACCTCCATGTTTGAGATCGTCCTTTGAACCTCGTTATGAGGGAGCGTAAAGATTCACCATTTGTTGGTATATGTCCCAAGGGTCATCTACTGGCATCCCCGTATCATTTCTGGCGCATGCTGGTTCTACCTGTTTCATTAAAGAAAATGGAAGTGAAATGGTTTTGTTAACCTTCATCTTTGTAGCTTCTAGCGTCATGATCTTATGTCGCACGTCGAGTACTCAAAAAGATATTTCAATGTATAACCTCTTCTATCTAGCGTAAATAATGAATCTTAAATTTACTCAGAAATTTAGTTTACAAAACAGAGAATTTGATTGACAAGAAACCTTAAAATAGAAAGAATAAATATCGAATAACTAAAACAATATGGTTTTATTGATAATCTTAGATATGAATACAATATGTGTTTTATCACGATCGAAATCAAGTTTTCTGTGTATATTTTAGCTATGAAGGATTCAGCCGTTTCTTCTTGGCTCCTCATTTGTCTTATAAATCTTTAG